>JAAAWM010011791.1:0-105442 GCA_036873465.1 Thinopyrum obtusiflorum | reverse complement strand
CATGGTCAAGTAACATGAACTCCAGAATAGGATTACCGTACCACTCTGGTGCGAAACGTACTCTGGTTGACCTACGAAGTTCGGTAGTAACTTGATCCGAAGCTTCATGATCATCATCATTAACTTCCTCACTAATTGGTGTAAGCATCACTTGAATTGATTTCAGTGAAGAAATACTTTCCAATTCGGGAGAAGGTACAATTACCTCATCAAGTTCTACCTTCCTCCCACTCACTTCTTTCCAGAGAAACTCCTTCTCCAGAAAGGATCCATTCTTAGCAACAAAGATCTTGCCTTCGGATCTGTGATAGAAGGTGTACCCAACAGTCTCTTTTGGGTATCCTATGAAGACACATTTCTCTGATTTGGGTTCGAGCTTATCAGGTTGAAGCTTTTTCACATAAGCATCGCAACCTCAAACTTTAAGAAATGACAACTTGGGTTTCTTGCCAAACCACAGTTCATAAGGTGTCGTCTCAACGGATTTAGATGGTGCCCTATTTAATGTGAATGCAGCTGTCTCTAATGCACAACCCCAAAACGATAGTGGTAAATCGGTAAGAGACATCATAGATTGCACTATATCCAATAAAGTACGGTTATGACGTTCGGACACACCATTATGCTGTGGTGTTCCAGGTGGCATGAGTTTGTGAAACTATTCCACATTGTTTTAATTGAAGACCAAACTCGTAACTCAAATATTCGTCTCCACGATCAAATCATAGAAACTTTATTTTCTTGTTACGATGATTTTCCACTTCACTCTGAAATTCTTTGAACTTTTCAAATGTTTCAGACTTATGTTTCATCAAGTAGATATACCCATATCTGCTCAAATCATCTGTGAAGGTCAGAAAATAACGATACCCGCCGCGAGCCTCAACACTCATCGGACCGCATACATCAGTATGTATTATTTCCAATAAGTCAGTTGCTTGCTCCATTGTTCCAGAGAACGGAGTCTTAGTCATCTTGCCCATGAGGCATAGTCTGCAAGCATTAAGTGATTCATAATCAAGTGATTCCAAAAGACCATCAGCATGGAGTTTCTACATGCGCTTTACACCAATATGACCTAAACGGCAGTGCCACAAATAAGTTGCACTATCATTATTAACTTGGGATTTTTATTTCTGTGCCCCTGGTTCCTTAGCTCTACTCATTCATCCCCACTCTGTTAACTTTTGCTCACTTTTCCCCACTCCCTTGCCCGAAACCCTCATAACTAGTTATAACGGATGTTGCCATCGGGTCAATTGCTTTGACCATTAGCTGACGAGTGGGGCCGCGTATACGTGGGTGCATGCAAGACCGCGGTTGTGGGGTAGCACGTGTCCATGGACATGCCCGAAACGTCCCATCATATAAATAGGGCAACCACCTCAATCGCCCCTACCATTTCCCCCCAAATCCCCTCGCTGCCGCATCGTCTTCCTCTCCCCCACCGGCATCGTCTCGCTCTCCTGCACTGCCTCCACCGCATCGTCTTGCTCTCCCCCACCGCATCCTCTTCCTCACCTTCATCCCCTCCATCTGTCAGATGGCCGACGCTCGTGGTGACGCCGGCGCAGTGGCCGGAGATGTGGTGGAGCTGCAGGGTCAGGGCGCGGTGACCACGGATGTCAGCGGCGTCCACGGTGGTGCGGGGAAACTCGCAACTGCTGCGGATGTGGTGGGCTCCGCCTCATCGCTGCAAAAGGTGACGGTGTCGAGCGGTGCAGTCCATCCCGATGCCCTCGTTGCGCCGCCTGCCGTGGAGGAGCAGGTATTTGCACTTGCTTAGCTTGTAGAGTTAGTTTGATTGTGATTCATACAGTAGTTCAGATGGTTAGAGTAGTTGGTTTGACGGATGGGCTGGGTTTTTTTGTATGGGTTGGGGGGGGTGGGGGTTTTTGGACTAGGGTTTGTTGGATAAATTCGTTGCAAAACTGCTAGCTAGATGTTGTGAACTATGATTTTAGGCGCTGCAATGATTGGGGTTTTTAGATTTGGATAAATTCGTTGCAAAAATTATAGATGTTGTGAACAGATTGGGGTTTTTAATGCTATGATGCTTATTAGATTTGTTTTTAGTGCTCATAGATTGGGGTTTTTAATGCTACTCAAGTTATTTGATTCAAGTTATATTAGCTCTGTTGTTCACAATATGTCCACAATATGTAGTTATATTAGCTCTGTTGTTCAATGTGTGTGCATGACAATGGAAAATGCAAATAGGATCATAGTATATTAGCCCTATGATCAAGTGTGCATATCTAAATTTCAATATGTAGTTATATTAGCTCTGTTGTTCAATGTGTGTGCATGACAATGGAAAATGCAAATAGGATCATAGTATATTAGCCCTATGATCAATGTGTCATCTGTGCATATCTAAATTTTCAATTGGCTTATGTATTTACTCATGATGGATGTAATTGTATATTCAGGAGGATGATGGTAGGGGGAAGAGGAGGAAGATAGACTATACTTTCGACGACCCGTACGATCCAGCGTATGGTGATGACGAAGAGTATGAGGTAAGCCTACTTGAAATTTAGATTGTTCATTTAGTTCGTTTGACATGGTGTATTCCCATGAATCTATAATGTACTAATGTAATTCATTCGTGCGTGCAGTATGTCTCTGGGGAAGATGTGGATGTGGACCGCGGCAACTTCACCTCCTTCAAAGAGAAGGAAGAGGAGAAGATTAGGATCAAGGGCGTGGATTACTACTACAAGAGCAAGACCAAAACTTGGCGCTTTCCCTACTTCACCACCAAGCCAAAGCCAAAGTCCGGCCGCTTCATTCACCTTCTAGCTCATGCAGAAGATGTGGCCATCCACGACGAGGACTACAAGATCATGGGGCAGCATGCTGCCCTAGCCAAAGTCCTCTCTCCCCTTCCCTGATGTTATGATGTTATGATGTGTTTTAAGTACTTTAGGTTGTTTGCTGAACTATGTGGGTGAACTATGTTTGTGAACAGGATGTGGGTTACCTTTTGGTGGTTGGATGAATTTTATATGCATGTGGCTATCTATGTTGGGTATTTTTGTGTTTTTAAATTTATCTGCTATGATTTGTTTCAGTGTTTTGAAAGTTCAGGTGCTGCAATGATCACACATATGCTGCAAATATGCTGCAATCCATCATTTTATCAAGGGTTCCCTTTTATCAAATATTCCAATAACAGAGCAAAAAACAACATTTTAATGAAGATGTATTATCAACTATCTATGTTTGTGTAGGAGATCATGTGTGCAAAATTGGAGGTGATTTAGAGGAGGTCAAAGAAATTTTAATTTGAGAAATGTGCTCCAAATAAGCTCCCAGACTAGGATAAACAGCCCATTTGTAATCAAGTTTTTTTGGACCTACTCTAAATGAGCCAAATGTTTTTTATTAACACCTATTGAATTAATCTTCATATTTTTTGAAATAAAGGTTTGGTGATTTTTTTATTTTTTTAAAATTTTCAAAAACAGAAGGTAACCCTACCTCATCTCCTTGAACTCTATGAAATCTTGTAGGTGATAGCTCATATGTGTGAAGGTTTTCTCATGAAAATGACCATAGGACAAGTTTATGATTTTTGGTTGGTAACATGTCACATAAGACAACATTAACATAAAAACTATATGCCAAGTTTTGAAATATGAAAATGGAAAACTTACTTCAGATCCTTCTTATTCACTTTAAAATTAAGGTTTAGTGATTTTTTTGTTTTTTTTTTAATTTTTCAAAAACAAAAGGTAACACCACCTCCTCTCCTTGAACTCTATGAAATCATGTAGGTGATAGCTCATATGTGTGAAGGTTTTCTCATGAAAATGACCATAGACTAAGTTTAGTATTTTTGGTTGGTAACATGTCACATAAGACAACATTGTGCGCAGGTTTTATATTTGTTTGATTTTTTTAAATTAATGGTGCTCATTTGACCTCGATCGTGCCAGCTAGGGTTTTTTCATGAAAATGACCATAGACCAAGTTTAGTATTTTTCCTCGTTAGTGTGTCTTATAAAACGATGAACGGCGAAGGTTTCATATTTTTTTGTTTTTTTTTTAAATTAGTTATGCTCAGTCAAAGCCTTCGAAACCCCGTTGACCAGCTCAAAACCCCTCTAAACCCCGCGGGGTTTCACCTAACCCTAGCTCCCAATGTCAGCCGTCCGATCATACCCTCGCGCCAAGCGACAGCCCTCAGATCTGGCCTTCTAGAAGGAACTAGGTGGGCTGGCTGTGTGCAGGCTCCACGTCATTGGATCACAAGGACGGCTCCGCATCATTGGATCATGCGGCGATCCGTGAGAGGCGATCCTATTCGTTGAGCTCGGCTGCTCGCTCACCACTGACTCCGTGAAAAAACGTTATTGGGCCCAAAAGGAAACCAAACTCTGGTTGGGCCGTCGAATTGCGTTGTTTTTTTGCATCGTTTGCTCTTTTTTTTGTGAATGTGCTGGCTGTGTATTTTTGCATCTTTTTTGCATCGTTTGCTCTGTTTTTTGTGAACGTGCTGGCTCTGTATTTTTGCATCATTTGAAATCAATTGACATTGCATAGCAAATGACCAATTTTTAAGGGCCAAATTTATTTTTATCATGCAAAATGGCCACAAACTATTCAAAAATTGTCTCTTTTTGTTCATATAATATATATGACCACGGATTCCCACGCGTGCAATTAGCTTCTTTTTCTTCTTCTTTTTCAAACCATCGTTTCCCATGCGTGTACACTCCCGATGTTGCGGTGGGTTTGAAAACGGGTTATTTCACATTTGACCCCGTTATTGCCACGGCAAAATAACACGTAGCACTACGGCTATTTAAGCCACCCTCTGCCTCGCCATCCCTCATCCATCTGCCCTTCTTGCTCTTTGACCCCTTCTCCGTCTTCTGCACATCCCTCAGCCATGCAGTACACCGGACCAACCTACCGCTTCCCACCCACCGTGCCAGAGAGGCTCTACCCTACCGGCATGTACGTTGATCGCACACTACATGTGTGGGCGATATCAAGGCTGAGGACCGCAAGGAACTTCACCGAGTTCTTCCTCGCGTTCGGCTACCACCACCTCCCGAGGGGATCTCCAACGATGTTTCGCGTTGAGGAGGTCATCCAAAACCGGTTGGTGGTTGCTCTCCTTGCCTACTTCACCAACACATTCGACGCCTTCTACCTCCTCGGTCGGGTGTTTTGGTGTGGCTCCGAGTTCATCGCTTTCACCACCCACAACAGGTTCACGGAGTATAACAACATCTTCCCCACCGCGACGTGCATGCACACTCTTCCGTACCCCATCGACAACGCCCCGGAGGAGCAGTGAAAAGGGCGCCTGGAGGAGAAGCGAGGTGGAGAAGGCGGCGGCTAGGGTTCTAAACCCTCTATCTTTTTTTAGTGTATTTTATGTTAAGTTGTAAATGAACTATGTTGGAGTTGCTTTGGGCTTGTTGGCCCTTTTCTTAAATTCTATTATTAAGTTTTCTATCTATTCTATTATTAAGTTCTTCCTAGTTTGAGCTATGTGATCATGCTATGGGCTTGTTGGCCCTATCTACATATTGGGACTACATATTTGTTGATTATTTTCTTAGAGAGCTCGGCTTGTTAGTAGGGTTCCCTTGTTAGTGTTAGTAGGGATGAATGAGTACAACTAAGCAAGGGAGTGGCTCTTTTTTTACACAAGCCACAAATATGTAGCCACCTAGCTAGAAGAGAGGAACCAGCGGTAGTGACCGTCGCTGCATCCGTGGCGGCTGGCGTGCAAGAAAGCTGCTCGGTCAGTGCATCGTGGCGGACGCATCGGCGCATGCAGGCTCGGTCGATGCATCATGGGATCGTGGCATCAGCGCATGCAGGCTCGATCGACGCATGCAGGAAGGGTTCGCTGGGTGCATGCATAGCAGGCTTCTGTCCTGGCGGCGCACGCAGACGTTTAATGCAAGGGACGGCCCAACGAAACCATCGCCCAACGGTCCAACAGCGACACCACCCAACGCGGCCCCACTTGTCAGCTCGAACGGATGACATAGTCCAGCATGGCCCCACTAGTTAGAGTTAACGGTCAAGCCTTTGACCCGACGGCAACGTGCGTTGTGCCCAGTTATGAGGGTTTCTGGCAAGGGTGTGGGGAAAATTGAGCAAAAGTTAAGAGCGCGGGGATGAATGAGTACAGCTAAGGAACCAGGGGCACAGATATAAAAATCCCTATTAACTTTGCATCTTTTGGCTTCAATATAATGAATATGTGTATCACTACGATCGAGATTCAATAAACCATTTATATTGAGTGTATGACCACAGAAGGTTTTATTCATGTAAATAGAACAACAATTATTCTTTGACTTAAATGAATAACCGTATTTCAATAAACATGATCCAATCATATTTATTCTCAACGCAAACACCAAATAACATTTATTTTAGGTTCAACACTAATCCCGAAGGTAAAGGGAGTGTGCGATGGTGATCTTATCAACCTTGGAATCACTTCCAACACACATCATCACCTCGCCCTAACTAGTCTCTATTTATTTTGCAACTCCCATTTCGAGTTACTACTCTTAACAACTGAACCAGTATCAAATACCGAGGGGTTGCTATAAACACTAGTAAAGTACACATCAATAACATGTATATCCAATATACCTTTGTTCACTATGCCATCCTTCTTATCCGCCAAGTATCTAGGGCAGTTCCACTTCCAGTGACCATTTCCTTTGTAGTAGAAGCACTCAGTTTCAGGCTTTGGGTCCAGCTTTGGGCTTCTTCATGGGAGTGGCAACTTGCTTGCTATTCTTCTTGAAGTTCCCTTTCTTTCCCTTGCCCTTTTACTTGAAACTAGTGGTCTTGTCAACCATCAACACTTGATGCTTTTTCTTGATTTCTACCTTCGTTGATTTCAGCATCGCGAAGAGCTTGGGAATCGTTTCCGTTATCCCTTGCATATTATAGTTCATCACAAAGTTCTTGTAACTTGGTGATAGTGACTAGAGAACTCTGTCAATCACTATCTTATCGGGAAGATTAACTCCCACTCGATTCAAGTGATTGTAGTACTCAGACATTCTGAGCACATGCTCACTCGTTGAGCTATTCTCCTCCATCTTGTAGGCAAAGTACTGTCAGAGGTCTCATACCTCTTGACACGGGCATGAGTATGAGATACCAATTTCAACTCTTGGAACATCTTATATGCTCCGTGGCGTTCAAAACGTTTTTGAAGTCCCGGTTCTAAGTCGTAAAGCATGGTGCACTAAACTATCAAGTAGTCATCATACTGAGCTTGTCAAACGTTCATAACGTCTGCATCTGCTCCTGCAATAATTCTGTCACCTAGCGGTGCATTAAGGACATAATTCTTCTGTGCAGCAATGAGGATAATCCTTAGATCACGGACCTAGTCCGCATCATTGCTACTATACACTTTCAACTTATTTTTCTCTAGGAACATATCAAAAATAAACGGGGAGCTACATCACGAGCTATTGATCTACAACATAGTTATGCAAATACGATCAGGACTAAGTTCATGATAAATTAAAGTTCAATTAATCATATTACTTAAGAACCCCCACTTAGATAGACATCACTCTAGTCATCTAAGTGATCACGTGATCCAAATCAACCAAACCATGTCCGATCATCACGTGAGATGGAGTAGTTTTCAATGGTGAACATCACTATGTTGATCATATCTACTATATGATTCACGCTCGACCTTTCGGTCTCAATGTTCCGAGGCCATATCTGCATATGCTAGGCTCGTCATGTTTAACCCGAGTATTCTGTGTGTGCAAAACTGGCTTGCACCCGTTGTATGTGAACGTAGAGCTTATCACACCCGATCATCACGTGGTGTCTCAGCACGAAGAACTGTCGCAATGGTGCATACTCAGGGAGAACACTTGTACCTTGAAATTTAGTGAGAGATCATCTTATAATGCTACCGCCGAACTAAGCAAAATAAGATGCATAAAGGAGAAACATCACATGCAATCAATATAAGTGATATGATATGGCCATCATCATCTTGTGCCTTTGATCTCCATCTCCAAAGCACCATCATGATCACCATCGTCACCGGCGCGACACCTTGATCACCATCGTAGCATCGTTGTCGTCTCACCACCTATTGCTTCTACGACTATCGCTACCGCTTAGTGATAAAGTAAAGCAATTACATAGCGATTGCATTTCATACAATAAAGCGACAACCATATGGCTCCTGCCAGTTACCGATAACTTTGTTACAAAACATGATCATCTCATACAATAAAATTTAGTATCATGTCTTGACCATATCACATCACAACATGCACTGCAAAAACAAGTTAGACATCCTCTACTTTGTTGTTGCAAGTTTTACGTGGCTGCTATGGGCTGAGCAAGAACCGTTCTTACCTACGCATCAAAACCACAACGATTTTTCATCAAGTATGTGCTGTTTTAACCTTCAACAAGGACCGGGCATAGCCACACTCGATTCAACTAAAGTTGGAGAAACTGACACCCGCCCCCCCCCCCCCCCCCCCCCCCCCCCCCCCCCCCCCCCCCCCCCCCCCCCCCCCCCCCCCCCCCCCCCCCCCCCCCCCCCCCCCCCCCCCCCCCCCCCCCCCCCCCCCCCCCCCCCCCCCCCCCCCCCCCCCCCCCCCCCCCCCCCCCCCCCCCCCCCCCCCCCCCCCCCCCCCCCCCCCCCCCCCCCCCCCCCCCCCCCCCCCCCCCCCCCCCCCCCCCCCCCCCCCCCCCCCCCCCCCCCCCCCCCCCCCCCCCCCCCCCCCCCCCCCCCCCCCCCCCCCCCCCCCCCCCCCCCCCCCCCCCCCCCCCCCCCCCCCCCCCCCCCCCCCCCCCCCCCCCCCCCCCCCCCCCCCCCCCCCCCCCCCCCCCCCCCCCCCCCCCCCCCCCCCCCCCCCCCCCCCCCCCCCCCCCCCCCCCCCCCCCCCCCCCCCCCCCCCCCCCCCCCCCCCCCCCCCCCCCCCCCCCCCCCCCCCCCCCCCCCCCCCCCCCCCCCCCCCCCCCCCCCCCCCCCCCCCCCCCCCCCCCCCCCCCCCCCCCCCCCCCCCCCCCCCCCCCCCCCCCCCCCCCCCCCCCCCCCCCCCCCCCCCCCCCCCCCCCCCCCCCCCCCCCCCCCCCCCCCCCCCCCCCCCCCCCCCCCCCCCCCCCCCCCCCCCCCCCCCCCCCCCCCCCCCCCCCCCCCCCCCCCCCCCCCCCCCCCCCCCCCCCCCCCCCCCCCCCCCCCCCCCCCCCCCCCCCCCCCCCCCCCCCCCCCCCCCCCCCCCCCCCCCCCCCCCCCCCCCCCCCCCCCCCCCCCCCCCCCCCCCCCCCCCCCCCCCCCCCCCCCCCCCCCCCCCCCCCCCCCCCCCCCCCCCCCCCCCCCCCCCCCCCCCCCCCCCCCCCCCCCCCCCCCCCCCCCCCCCCCCCCCCCCCCCCCCCCCCCCCCCCCCCCCCCCCCCCCCCCCCCCCCCCCCCCCCCCCCCCCCCCCCCCCCCCCCCCCCCCCCCCCCCCCCCCCCCCCCCCCCCCCCCCCCCCCCCCCCCCCCCCCCCCCCCCCCCCCCCCCCCCCCCCCCCCCCCCCCCCCCCCCCCCCCCCCCCCCCCCCCCGGGAGTTGCATAATCTCATAGTCTGAGGAACATGTATAAGTCATGAAGAAAGCAGTAGCAATGAAACTGTAACAATCATAATGCTAAGCTAACGAATGGGTCTTGTCCATCACATCATTCTCCTAATGATGTGATCCCGTTCATCAAATGACAAAACATGTCTATGGTTAGGAAACATAACCATCTTTGATAAACGAGCTAGTCAAGTAGAGGCATACTAGGGACACTTTGTTTTGTCTATGTATTCACACATGTACTAAGTTTTCGGTTAATACAATTCTAGCATGAATAATAAACATTTATCATGAAATAAGGAAATAAATAATAACTTTATTATTGCCTCTAGGGCATATTTCCTTCAAGGATGCCATGCGGGGGATGGACCTCGTGCTGGGGGAGGAACGCCACCGCCAAGCCTCGCTCCGGGCGGCAAGGTACCGGCAGGCGCTGCGGCGGTATCACTGCCGCAGCATCCGCTCCAGGACGCTCGAGGTGGGCAATCTCATCCTAAGGCAGGTGCTCTCCAGGGAAGGGCTGTATAAGCTCTCACCCATGTGGGAGGGCCCGTTTAGGATCGCCCATGTCTCTAGGCCTAGCGCCGTGCGCCTGGAGACATAGGACGGGATCCCCATCCAGAACGCGTGGAACATCCAGCACCTTCGGAAGTTCTACCCATGAAGCAAGGCCCAGTGCCTGTGAAGGTCTCCGCTCATGACACTCTCACGTAATAATGAGTGGGGCTATACACGCCCCAGAGTCTCCAGAGTGCCGCCCTCGGGCCTCGGGGGCTCCCTCCCATGTCCTAGTGGCAGCACTTAGCTCCGCGCTGGTGAGAAGACTAGACTAGGTGCTGGACGCGGCTGTTCATTTGCTTTCTGTAGTTGGCTTGCCCCATTTTAATGAAATTTGGAGTTCTGGCATTTCTTGATGGTTTGGTTCGGTCCCCTTTTCTTTCTGTTTTCCCCCCAGTTCTCTGTTTCTCGATGGCTTGGTTCCACCCAGCACTCTCCCTCGCACGCCTCGCGAGGGGGCTAGACAGGTGTGTGCGTATGCACCCCCTAGTTTTCGCGAGGCGCCCTCGTTTGAGCTCGTGACTGGTGCACCCCTTTTTAAGTCCGTGCCCCAAGGGTACCGCGACGTGGTGCACTAGGCCATGCCTAACCGTGCCCAAGGTCCTGAGCAAGGAGGAATAAGGGTTTCCTATGGAGTTTTGCAGCTTCTCGACGCCTCCCAAGTCCGCAGCAGGGAAGCCTCATCAGGTACTAGGAGGTGTGCACGCTCACGAGGTGGAAACTACATCGGACGTATCAGGCTAAGTTATCCTTCTATGCATATGTAAAGCATAGATACCCCAACACAACCCAGAAATAGCAAACATAGCATAAAGCAGCATAAGCGTTACGGTTCATCATACGCCCTCGCAGGGCCCCATACTTGTTTCTTGTGATACAGGAAGAGAGGGAAAACAGGCATAAGCGGCCCCTACGCCCGCGGCTACTCACGAGGATCGGCTCCCAGCGCTTCCCCAGACTCAGCCGGAGCCCTCCTCGCGCTTCACTGGGGCGCGGCGATGGGACGACCCGCCACCGTCCTCGAAGCGGGCTCGACGACGAGGCGGTTGGTCGTAGCCGCCGCTGCTGGAGCTCTCGTCGGAGGAGGAGCTGCCGCCGCCGGACGAGCCGCGGCCATCACCAAGGGCGAGCTCGCCCTCATCCTCGTCGCGGCTGTCGCCAAGGCCGAGCATTTTGTCACCGTCGCTGTCTTCAAGGCAGCACCCAGCACGGCGACCGTCTTCCCCGAACACCCTCACGAAGAGGGTCGCGGCGCCGTCGTACTTGAAGTGGAGGGTGCACTGTCTGCTCAGACCGCGTGCGCGGGCAAACGTTTGCCAGCCACGGGCCAGGGCTACATTGCCCGCAACAGAGATCTCCACCGCGACCCACGAGGCCTTGCTGCAGCAGCCGTCCACCTGCAGCCAGAGGCCGCAGGGACCCCTGGTCGCTAGCTCACCGGCAAAGGAGCGCAGAAGCTGAAGCCAGGTGCCGGTCGGGTTCTCCGACCACACAACGAACTCCGGCAGCACCTCCACCGAGTGGAAGCATGGCCGGGGAGGCCGAGCGACCATGGCGCGCCTCCCTTCATCGACGGGACCGCCACGTCTCAGGCGACTCCCGCCGAGCGGAGAAACACCGCCTCGGCCGCCAGGGGCGGCGCCGGACCCCGAAGAGATTCGTCCACGCCCACGAGGAACCACAGCGGGGGTCACGGCGTGCTTGCGGGGGCGACCACGCCCCCTCTTGGGCGGAGGAGAGCCGGGCCCCTCCTGGCAAGCCTTTCCCTTCTCCGCGGCCGAGAACCTCTTCGCTGGCGCCATGGGCGTCACTGCAAGATGGTAGAGCGAGGGAGAAGAAGAAGAAGAAGCAAGAGGAATGGAGGAAGAGATGGGCAACGGGGGCTCCGCCCCTTGCCTCATTTATAGCCAGGAGGAGGCCAACCGTCAACCTCCACGATCGCAGGTAATGATGACCCTTTTGCATGCAGCAGGGACTCATCAAGTCGGGCAGTTGCCGAGGCAGCATGGGGAAGCGGAGACGCCCCCGTCCTGTCAATCGCCATGTGTCAACCAAGGCCGCAGGCGGTTGGGCCCCGCGGTGCTCCGCACTTGCCCCTTGGCCTCGCCTCGAAGCCAAGTACGAGCGCGCCTTTGGCCCGGGGCTACTGTCGGCATCCTGGGAACGGGGGTCCCCAGACTTTCCTGCCTGCGGCCCGCGGCGTGGCTCTGCCAGTGGCCTGGTACGGCCCATCTTCATCAACAAACACTCAAGACCCTCACGAGGGGCCAAGCCTCACGAGGCGGACGACATAAGACCTCCTCAGGGGCAGCCTCACTAGGCTGGCTCGTGAGGAGCGGGGATATCTATGCAAGTGGCACCTCGTGAGGTTCCCATGACGTGAGCCATGATGACCAAGGCCAGGCGGGCGCCAGGCGGGCGCCAGTGAGCGCAGTGTACTGGTTTCCTCTTTGGTGCTAGAGAGGCAGGCGCAGGCGAGGAGTCCCGAGGCGTCAGGCAAAGGTTTCCATATCGATGCAACAAGACCAAGACCAGCAGGACGGCAAGACGGAGGTCATTGAGGGAGTCCTGGATTAAGGGGTCCTCGGGTGTCCGGCCCAAGTGACGTGGGCCGGACTGATGGGTTATGAAGATACAAGACCAAAGACTCTCACCCGTGTCCGGATGGGACTCTCCTTGGCGTGGATGGCAAGCTTGGCGTTCGGATATGAAGATTCCTTTCTCTGTAACCAACTTTGTACAACCCTAGTCCCCTCCGATGTCTATATAAACCGGAGGGTTTAGTCCATTGAGGCAATCATAATCATAGAGGCTAGACTTCTAGGGTTTTAGCCATTACGATCTCGTGGTAGATCAACTCTTGTAATACTCATACTCATCAAGATCAATCAAGCAGGAAGTAGGGTATTACCTCCATAGAGAGGGCCCGAACCTGGGTAAACATCGTGTCCCCTGTCTCCTGTTACCATCGACCTTAGACGCATAGTTCGGGACCCCCTACCCGAGATCCGCTGGTTTTGACACCGACATTGGTGCTTTCATTGAGAGTTCCGTTGTGACGTTGAAGACAGGATTGATGGCTCGCCTTGTTATCAAGGACAGTATCACCTCCGGAGGAGCCCTGGCCTCAGAGCAAACCCTCCGGTTGGGCGGATTTACCATGACCGCCCGTCCGGCCTTTAAGCCGACGATGACTTCTCGGGTCATCGAAAATCGCCTCCGTGTTGACTCCGAGTACTCCAAACAGATGGATCCGATGGAGTTGTCGTCCTTAAACGAACTCCTGGATCGCATCGCCGCCTTGGGGGTCGCTACAGACTACGATCGGATTGGGCTTAAACCCGATCAGAGAAAAATCAAATCTCCGCCGATCACCCATCAGATAGCGGTAGTAGAGGAACAAAACAACAACTCTCCCTCTATATTGAGGACGAACTATGTTCGGATTTCCGAGCTCGAAGAGCCGGATACCTGTCCACGGAACGACATGCCTTGTCCTCCGAACCTAGAATCGGACGGTGGACCTGAAAAATCTGTCGATATCCCGGAGCCCGAACTATTAAGCTCGGACATTTCTCAAGCTCCGGATCCCAAATTGGGTCTGGGTTCGGATTTAAATCCACCCACCCACCCAGATATACGCGATCTCACATACCTACGGCAGCAGTCTCAGGAAACAGTCCATCACTTTTGGGCCAGATTCCTCCTTGTCAAAGACAAGATTAAAGATTGCCGCAACAAAGATGCGATCTCAGTATTCTGCAATAATTGCACGAACGAAGGAATCCTCAACGCCATCAACCGCCGTCACGTATTACACTTCGCTGACTTGGCAACCATAGTACAGAAGTACCGTGCAATGGAAAGCACCTGGAAAACTCAGGCAGCTCGCTGGGAACCATCGATTTCCACTCAACCCCTCATCCGGGCAAAAAGGACGCACCCTCGCGGGGCACCCGACCCAGCAGTAAAGAAATGGAAGCCCATTACGGGGCGCGGAACCATTCTAGAGGGATGGCTCGATAGTCCATGCAAAATACACATGACACCGGATACCATACCAACACCCAGCTTTAGAGCATGTTGGATACTCTGGCAAGTGGCCAAGAGCGGCGAGGATATCCTCACCAAAAATACCCCAGAACAACACCCGCCGGAAGATGATGACCTCAGCGTATTGACAGTCTTCGAGACCTTCGCTTCAAACAATCGGCGTAAAAGGGCCTTCCGCGACCTCGCCGAAGTCTGCCAAGTCACAGCAATAAACCCCTGGAACGACACGGCCATAACTTTCAATGCCAGTGACGAACCAAAATTCCGAACAGTCCGGGCACCAGCCGCCTTGGTCCTCAATCCAATTATGGACAGTTTTCGGCTCACCAAAGTGCTCATGGACGGCGACAACGGATTAAACCTGATCTACGAGGATACACCCAATAAAATGGAAATAGATAGGAGCCGCATCGAGCAAAGTAGCACGACCTTCCGAGGAATCTTTCCCAGTCGGGAGGCGCGATGCGCGGGAAAAATCACGCTCGACGTGGTATTCGGCACGCCGGAGAATTATCGGTCCGAAGAGATAACCTTCCAAGTGGCCCCTTTCAACAGTGGATATCATGCCCTATTGGGGCGAGATGCATTTACACGCTTCCAAGTTATACCTCATTACGGGTACATGAAGCTCAAGATGCCCGGGCCCAATGGTATTATCACTCTTACCAGTGATCCGGACATAGCACTCCGCACCGAAAACTAAACCGCATCCCAGGCCCTCGAGGCACTGTCTGAAGCCCTCGCGGCCGAAGAGTTAACCGCGCTACGCTCCACGGTGGATAGGGACGACATAATCCTGGACAAGCGACCCAAATCCACCTCCTTTAAACCAGCTGGACCCAATGGTTGACGCTGCACTACGAGAGTTCCTGCGCGAGAACTGGGACGTATTCGCCTGGCACCCTTCTGATATGCCAGGAATCCCACGCAGGTTGGCCGAACACAGCCTCAACATATTGAAGGGATATAAACCGGTCAAGCAAACACTGCAGCGCTTTTCCAAACCCAAACGACAAGCTATGGGGGAGGAGCTAGCCAAGTTACTCGAGGCCGGATTCATCAGAGAAATAAAACACCCGGACTGGCTAGAAAACCTGGTGATGGTACCAAAGAAGGATAAATTCTGGCGCCCGTGCGTCGATTTCAAAGACCTCAACAAGGCCTGCCCTAAGGATCCCTTCCCCCTCCCTCACATCGATCCGATTATTGATGCCACTGCAGGACATGACTCACTGTGTTTCCTCGACGCACACTCCGGATACCATCAAATCAAAATGAAGGAGTCTGACCAAGCCGCAACGGCATTCATTACCCCATACGGGCCATTCTGCTTCAACACTATGCCCTTCAGACTCAAAAATGTTGGCGCCACCTACCAACGCATGATTCAAACATGTCTGGAGAAACAAATCGGCAAGACAGTTGAAGCATATGTGGATGACGTAGTCATCAAGACTAGGCACGTCGAGTCACTAGTAGATGACTTGCGTCTCACATTCGACAACCTCCGTACGTACGACATCAAGCTTAATCCGGAAAAGTGTGTTTTCGGCGTTCCCGCCAGAAAACTGCTGGGCTTCATCATTTCCAATAGAGGAATTGAGGCCAATCCAGCCAAAATCTGGGCTTTGTCACAATTGGCTATACCAACAGACCTTAAACAGGTCCAAAAACTAGCCGGATGCGTGGCAGCTTTAAGCCGCTTTATCTCCAGATTAGGAGAAAAAGCATTGCCACTGTATCGCCTTCTCTGACGCACCGACCACTTCGAGTGGACGGATGCGGCAACGGCTGGACTAGAAGAAATAAAGGCTCTTTTAGCGAGTAACCCAATCCTGGCCGCCCCGAGTGTCGGCGAACCAATGTTATTATACATCTCCGCAACACACCAGGTGGTGAGCGCGGTGCTCGTCGTTGAACGAGAGGCGGACGGACACAAATTCCCACTTCAGAAACTGGTGTACTACGTATCCACTGTCCTCACACCATGCAAATCTCGGTACCCTCATTACCAAAAGATAGCATACACGGTCTTCATGGCATCCCGGAAGCTACGACACTACTTTCAAGAGTGCTCAATCACGGTGGCTTCCGAAGTACCACTCAATGACATAATAAACAACCGCGATGCCACGGGCCGGATTGCCAAGTGGGCCATTGAGCTCCTTCCATTCGACATAACATACAAACCGCGCCGGGCCATTAAATCCCAAGTATTGGCCGACTTCATCGCCGAATGGACAGAGGCTGATCTCCCTAAAGAGTGCGACACATATTCCAACTGGGTCATGTACTTCGATGGCTCTAAAATGCTGGCCGGTTTAGGAGCACGCGTCATTTTAACGCCCCCACTGGAGACACAGTCCAGTACGTACTCCAAATTTTATACACAGACTCCAACAACGCAGCCGAATACGAGGCCTTATTGCACGGTCTTCGGATGGCCACCTCCATGGGCATACAACGCCTGGAGGTGCGCGGGGATTCAAACCTCGCAATATCCCAAATAAATGGAGATTTCGACGCCAAAGATCCGAAGATGGCGGCCTATCGTAACGCCATTTTCAAAATGTCGGCTCGGTTTGAGGGGCTCGAGTTCCATCATGTGGCTTGAGAAAGTAATCAAGCGGCGGATGTCCTTGCTCGCATCGACGCCAAGCGCGACCCCGTCCCGCCTAACATATTCCTGGAAAGGCTCTTCAAGCCATCTGTGGTGTGGCAAGGGGAGAGCGGCAACACCAGTCCAGACCCGATTATACCCCCAGATTCCAAACTCAATACCGATATCATCGGGGGCTCAGCCACCGAAATAACACCATCGGCCATCTCATCATGGCAGTAATTGCCCCATGGACCGAACCCTTCTTGTCCTACCTTAATAGGCGAGAGCTCCCTGAGGATCAGAATGATGCTCGCTGCATTGTCCGGCGCTCAAAAGCCCACAAGGTCCATGACGAAGAGCTCTACAAGAAAAGTGCTACCGGAGTACTTCAAAGACGTATCTCCGAAGAAGAGGGACGGCAGCTCTTGGCCAAAATTCATGCCGGTCTCGGTGGTCACCACGCCGCAGCTCGGGCCCTTGTAAGTAAGGCCTTCCGTACAGGTTTCTACTGGCCGACGGCCCGAGCAGATGCACAGGACCTTGTCCAACGTTGTGTCGGATGCCAGCTTTTCGCCAACCAAAGCCATATGCCACCCACCGCTCTACAAACAATCCCCTTTACTTGGCCTTTTGTGGTCTGGGGGCTTGATATGGTTGGACCCCTTAAAGGGGGAAGCCACAAGAAAAAAAATACCTGTTGGTCATGGTAGATAAATTCACCAAGTGGATAGAGGCCAAACCGGTTAAAACGGCTGAAGCCGGACCAGTGATAGACTTCATATCCGGTGTTGTGCACCGTTATGGTGTCCCACACAGCATCATCACCGATAACGGCTCCAATTTTACAGTCGATGAGGTAAAAGCCTGGTGTGCTAAATTGGGCATTAAGCTCGATTACGCCTCCGTCTATCATCCACAAACAAAACGGTCAAGTCGAGCGAGCTAATGGTCTTATTATGAGCGGCATTAAGCCTAGACTAGTGCGGTCTTTGAAAGAATCAGACAAGCACTGGGTTGAGGAGCTCGACTCCATACTCTGGGGGCTGTGGACCACGCCCAATCGCACTACCGGATATACACCTTTCTTTATGGTGTACGGCGTAGAGGTTGTGCTGCCCTGCGACATTATTCATGACTCACCTCGAGTGCGCATATACGAAGAGAGAGAGGCCGAGCTTGATCGGCGAGATAGTTTAGATGCCCTAGAGGAGGAGCGCGACGTTGCAAAAGCCCGTTCCGCACTGTATCAACAACAGGCTCGCAGATATCAAAGCAGAGAAGTGCTGGCCAAAACTTATAATGTTGGCAAACTCCTTCTACGATTGCCAGAGAAGAAAAAGGACAAACTCAAGCCCAAGTGGGAGGGTCCCTTCATCATTGACGAAGTTCTCACTGGAGGAGCATACCGCCTGCGTGATGCATCAGATAATCGCTTAGAGCTGAACCCATGGAACGCTGCCAGACTCCGAAGATTCTACGCCTAGAGCCGGACTCTTTGTTCGTCTTCTTCTCCCTTTGTTTCCATTATTTTTTCCTCTCTTTAACTTTTTTTCTAGCTTTAAGCTCTCATGCGGCTAAACCACACACCTATGACGTACACCTCCTTAAATATGTATGCCCATAATACCTGGGGGCTTCTTGTACAGAAGCTTATTATTATTATTATTATTATTATTATTATTATTCGAGCATCAAGCTCACCACATATGTGTCTTTTCCTCATATGTACCTTTTCTTCGCCATTATATGCATCGTTATGACTTAAGTTTTGGCCAAGCTGGGTTGCCTGGCTCCTGTGCTTATGCCCTACGTTCCCGTTTGTTCGGCTAGGGCATAAAGGGAGCACCTTTGCGATTGTTACTGCCGGGTCATCCGGATGTGTACCTCAGACTGGGTGAAGCCGAAAGCTAGCATTCTTAAGGGAATATTCGGTCGGCGGACTAAATATGTTTTCACACTCATTACACTATGAACCCCCAGATGTTACGAATACTGCGATTTTTCAACACAGTTCGGGCATGCACATTAACGCATGTTCACCCAGGGAAAGGAACCCTTAACGGAACTATTCTCTCTGGAAGATGTTTCTTACAATTACAATGTAATATAAAATAGCTAGCCAGATACAACTTGTCTGTTCAAGCAACTATGACCCCTACGCCTGGTTTCCATGCATACCCCGGTCTATATTGCCGCTTTGGTATTCGGAAACACTCCGCACCTTCGGGTCCAGAGGTCGAAGCAAAAAGGTATGCCATAACAATCGTTTTACAATCTGGCTAGGGACAATTATGTCAATAGAAGTACATAGTCACTGGGACTCAAAAACTTCTTCCTCTATACCGCCTAACAGGTTGTCTAGTTTACAATCCTGTTGGGAATATTTGGCGGCTACCTTTACTTGGTCATATACTAAACTAACTGGAATTTCTTTTCCATCTGACCCTTTAGGCTCGACCCGGGCCATATGATTGGGATCAAGCTTGGTGTATCGTGTCTTCACCATGGCCCAGGCCTCTCGCGCACCTTCTCAGCAGGCTGATATTTTCCATAATCGAATACGCCACCGTGCTCCTTTGAATAGCTCCACGAGCTCCACCATACTTCCTGGAAGGGAGGTGGATGGCCATAAAGCCTTGGCAACACTTCGCATTGCTTGCCGAACTCGCTCGTGCATCTGGGACAGCTCTTGTAGCAGGTCGCCTTGAGATCCGGACATTTCCTCTTCGGGACGGCCAGTCAGCATACCTGCAGACATAAATCTATCAGTTCCTGCCCTCGCCGAATTATAGGGAGGCAAGTTTGAAAAACATACTGAATATGCCGCCTTGTAGTCTCTTATTCTCCTTCATGGAGTCGGCTAGCTGGGCTCGCACGTCTTTTAGTTCTTCGCCCAGCAAGATGTTGGAATCCTGCAGCTTATTTTTCTCATCCCTGACCCGTGTCAGCACACGCTCGCCCGCGGCTAGTTGCCTTTTGGCCTCTTGTTCACCCGCTTGTGCGAATTTCAGGGCCTCCTTCAGTTGATCCGATGATCCTGCCATGGGGAATACAAACAGTATTAATATTGCTGGTATATGATTATATTTTCTCGATGGAGGGGAACATTACCAGGCGATGCCTTCTTGGATTTCTCCAGTTCGGCGGTAGCAGCAGCTAGCTGGGTCTGACACTTTTCCAGCTCTTGAGACAACAAGTTGTTCTTCTCTGCGAGCACCTGGTAATACAATGATCCTTAAATCAGTTGTATCAACTGCTTCAAGTCTCGGGGGCTACTGGTATATAATTATCAGATTTGTACGAATATGTACTTACCCGCATATCTTTCAAATACCGGTCTGTGGCTCTGGTAAGCCCGTCTCGAGCAGCTCGGATGTATGCATCAGCCGAGCTAAAGGCGTTGAATGCCTCTTTTGTAAAGCCAGGGTCGCGAAGAGTGGCCCACCGGCGCCGATGATTCATAGCGCTTTCCACTTCAGAGTTTGTGACAGATACATCATCCGAATCCTCTACGGAAGGACAATCCGGCATCACTCTTGTATCAGCCCTCACCTTTAAGGCAGGGTCTGGAACCTGACTTGTGGAGGCGCGGCCGGCAGGATCCCTGGACATAGTCCGGCGAATGTTTTTTCTGATAAGACACACCGGATAATGTCACAGTTTGATGTGACTGCCAGGGGGCATGATTAAAAAACCATACCTCTTTGATAAAGGCTCTGCCATGTTGTCGTTCGCCTTCGTCTTCGAAGATTTGCTCGGCGCGGGCGCCGCTCTCTTAGGAGATGCCTCTGGTGCACGTTGAGGCGTCGGGCGCCTCCCCTTTAGAGCATGAAATAGTGTGGTGGGTGAGGCGTAATGAGGAAGCTCTTTCGAAGAAGGTGTCTCTTGATTACTTACATGCGAGGCAGGAAGGAGGCCGGGATAGTCGGCGGTGATGGCCACTTCTGTACCATCATAGCTCACCCGGTAGAATACTCCATCCTCAAGTTCCACAAATATATCTGGATCCTCTTCGAATCCGGGGTCAAGGTCCCTGTTGTGATCCTCTGGCTGTGGGGCGGGGCTATGAATCCCCTTGGTAGCCTTCCGCCATTCCTGTTACAAATAGATGGGTTGATGCTCATTAAAAATGACTCAGGGAGAGAATTGAGTAAAGCGGTGGGATTAGAACTCACCCAGCTAGGAGGGCTGTACATGGAAAATCCATCTCGACGTTTAATACGAGTGAACTCCTCTTTCTCCCCTTTGTACAGTTCGGCCAATATTTTGGCCAAAGCGGCGGGGGTGTCCGGACCCTTCCGACCGCAGCGTGAGGCGTCATCTTCCCCATTATAGTGCCACATGGGAAGCCCTCTGTATTGGAGTGGCTGGACCCCCCGCACTATGGAAGTCGCCATTACCTCGATTATTGATAGTCCGGACTTGGCAAGTGTCCTTATCTTGCCCATCAATTGACGGACTTCTGCGCTATCTTCCTCCTCGAGGCTCCGAGGGCGCCAGCTGTGGCGTTTCTTCAACGAAGCTCTTGAAAATTTGGGAAGACCCATTCGGACTGGGTCAGGAAGAGCGACGTCCTCAATATAGTACCATTCGGAAGGCCACTCTTCGGACGCCTTCTTCGGCCTGACGGACAGGTATCCGGTCCCGGCTATGCGCCATACTTCGGCACCGCCCACCTCGAATATCAACCCCTCTTGGTTGCGAGGGACGAGGCAGAATAGCTTCCTCCACAAATCAAAGTGGGCTTCACAGCCCAGGAAAAGCTCACAAAGGGCAAAAAACCCGCGATGTGCAAGATAGAGGCCGGCGTGAGGTTGTGCAGTTGGAGGCCATAATACTCCAGGAGTCCTCGGAGGAAAGGGTGGATTGGAAACCCAACGCCTCTCAATAAGTAGGGTACGAAGCACACCCGTCCCCCCCTAGTTGGATTGGGGAAATTTTCTGCCAGAACTTCGCCTGTGAAGGAGGTCAATCCTGCTCGGACAGGGACCAGATCCGCGGGGGGAAGGAATCCCTGTGTTTGGATCTTAACCAACTACTTGTGGGATACTGAACATCTCTCCCAATCACCTTTTTCAGAGCCGTGGGGGCGGGAGGAAGAACTGGGAGCGCTAGCCATGTTGGAGTGGTTTCTCCTAGCAAGCTCTGAGGATTTTCCGTTTGGTGTGGAATGGATCTGAGATCCAATCTCTTTAAATAGACGCCTTTCTTACATGGCCGAGGTGTTATGTGCAAAAAATACCCTGACCACTCGTATTCGCTCGACACGTGGAAGCTGAAGCCATGAATGCACAGAATCCGATGGGTACGACATTAAATGGAAGGCCGAATACAGCTCTTTGAAGTCATCGGAGGAGGAACCTGCCTTGCAATGCCGAAGACAATCTATGCACCGAACACATCATCATTGAAAGCCTGGTTCGGGGGCTACTGAGGGAGTCCTGGATTAAGGGGTCCTCGGGTGTCCGGCCCAAGTGACGTGGGCCGGACTGATCGGTTATGAAGATACAAGACCTAAGACTCTCACCCGTGTCCGGATGGGACTGTCCTTGGCGTGGATGGCAAGCTTGGCGTTCGGATATGAAGATTCCTTTCTCTGTAACCGACTTTGTACAACCCTAGTCCCCTCCAGTGTCTTTATAAACTGGAGGGTGTAGTCCGTAGAGGCAATCATAATCATACAGGCTAGACTTCTAGGGTTTTAGCCATTACGATCTCGTGGTAGATCAACTCTTGTAATACTCATACTCATCAAGATCAATCAAGCAGGAAGTAGGGTATTACCTCCATAGAGAGGGCCCGAACCTGGGTAAACATCGTGTCCCCTATCTCATGTTACCATCGACCTTAGACGCACAGTTCGGGACCCCCTACCCTAGATCCGCCGGTTTTGACACCGACAGCATCACGGAGCCCACAACGATGTCACCACCAGAGCCTTTGGCAGGCGAAGACCACCTTTAGTCAGGATAACTTGTACTAGTTGTCTCCCTTCAAAATTGGCCGTTGTGGGATCCCTTCCCGCCTACATTTGGGAAGAGGACCAGGGCCTCTATAAATAGGACTAGCCACCACCATAGGGAGGCATCTGATCCTGGACCGGATCCATTCCACCAAGACCACCCTCACCAGCTCATCCAGCCCAAGAACACCTCTCCTCAAGAGGCTGTTCTTCCCTTGTACTTGTTCATCCTCAGCCTACAAGGCAATCCACCACACCACACTGGAGTAGGGTATTACACCACAATGGTGGCCCGAACCAGTATAAACTCTTGTGTCTCTTGTTCCTTGGGTTCAGCGAGCTAGGCCTTGAGATCGTTGCGAGAGTGCAAGCTAGGGGAGGAGAGATCTTCGTGCGCACCCCAGTGTTCGAACCTCAAGGGTTTGCCGGAACCTGTAATCTGACACCGGCTAACAACGCCATATGCAGCAAGGGTAACATCCCAAAAACTTGGAGCGCAGAACTCCAAGCACATGATCAACACACACTGGCGACTTATTGTCCAAAACCAGGCCGGGTTATCCAAACTCCGGATAGATTCAAATATGAATCATAAGGATCAAGGCGACATGGCCCTAACCAATTTTCAACAATATATCAATACGGTACCAAGATGAACCCAAAAATGTTCAAAGCAAACAGAAATCAGAAGAAACAAGGCCTTCATAGGCTGCCAAGCCTCAATATCAAGTGCTATTCAAGGGCCGCATAGCCACTGAGTTAATCCTTAATTCAAACCTGTAAGCCGGGACTCACATGACCAATCGCCATTTTAACTTTGACAAGTTCAGGGTCTTTATAAGATTGACTGTCAAGAGTACGGCGAGTCATTCCAGAATTACCTGGTCGGAGTGGCAAGCATACAAACGCAGGATAACCCAGATTTTTGGTGAATACACCTGGCGTCCAAGCCTATTACAAGGGACAACAAAGCTCTGTTCATTAACAAGGAGCCCCCAAGTAATATTTCGATCAAGGCGTATAAGCCGGATCAGTAGGGTAGTCATAGCTATGCTCAATGAACATGAAGCCCCTAAGTAATTTGCAATCAAGGTGTACAAGCCGGATCAAGAGGGTAGTCATAGCTATGTTCATTGAACAGGAAGCCCCCAAGTGATCTTATGAATTGACAATAAAGACTCAGATTCTCAAAAATGAAACGACAGAGGCCCTGAATTATCAAGGATGCCGACTTTATTATACTAATCATAATATATACATTAGTAGAAGTATGTACATCACAAGAGCCGGTGGCTCAGGTGTAATAAGGCCGAAGATGAGCAATATTCCACGGCCGACGGGTCTCCTCCTCCGACGTGCGTGAGTCCTTGTGGTCTCGAACATCGATAAGGTAGTATGACCCGTTGTTTAGATTTTTGCTGACCACAAAGGGCCCTTCCCAAGGTGGGGATAACTTGTGCATGTCTGTTTGATCCTGGATGAGCCGGAGCACCAAATCATCTTCTTGAAAGGTCCGGGTTTTAACCCGGTGGCTATGATAACGACACAGATCTTGCTGGTAAATCGCCAAACGAGCCGCCGCAAGGTCACGCTCCTCATCCAAAAGGTCAATAGCATCCTGACGTGGTTTTTCATTATCAGCTTCAACATAAGCCGCCACACGGGGCGAGTCATGACGGATGTCACTAGGGAGAACCGCCTCTTCTCCGTAAACCATCAAGAAAGGCGTGTAACCCGTAGATTTGTTGGGTGTAGTATTGATACTCCATAACACTGAGGGCAACTCCTCCACCCAACAACCCGGCGTCCGCTACAAAGGGACCAGAAGCCGGGGCTTTATACCTCTCAAGATTTCTTGATTGGCTCTTTCAGCTTGACCATTGAACTGGGGGTGGGCCACAGATGAAACATCAGGACGAATATGTTCACATTGACAAAATTCTTTCATAGCACATTTAGACGGATTAGTGCCATTATCAGTGATGATGCTGTGAGGGTATCCAAAGCGGAAAATCACCTTTTGATGAATTGAACCTCCGTTGCCACGTCACCCTTGCTGACCGGCTCTGCCTCAACCCACTTTGTAAACTTGTCAACCGCCACCAAGAGGTGAGTCTTTTTGTCCTTGGATCTTTTAAAAGGTCCAACCATATCTAGCCCCCAGACTGCAAACGGCCAAGTAATTCGAATCATCCTCAATTCTTGAGCCGGCACATGAGCTCGTCTTGAAAATTTCTGACAACCATCACATTTGCTGACCAAATCCTCTACATCAGCATGAGCCGTCAGCCAATAAAACCCATGACTAAAAGCCTTAGCCACAAGAGACTTAGAGCTGGCATGATGGTCGCAATCTCCTTCATGAATCTCTCATAGAATCTGACGGCCCTCCTCAGGAGAAACACAACGTTGAAACACCCCTGTGACACTGCATTGGTGCAACTCTCCATTGACAATAGTCATCGACTTAGACCGCCGGGTTATCTGTCTGGCCAAAGTTTCATCTTCAGGTAACTCACCCCAGGTCATATAAGCCAAATATGGAACTGCCCAATCAGGAATAGCATGAAGAGCCACCACCAGCTGTGCCTCCGGGTCAGGAATAGCAAGTCACTACAAAAAAAGACACATCTGTGACATTTTGGGCCGAACAATTTTTTTTTTCTGTCATACTTATGACACTTCTATGAAAATAATTGTGACAAAACCTGGTATCATCATAGATGTGGTGGGGTCCTACTTCTATGACAAAAAATCATGACAGAAAATGGGCTTTTCGTCCTGGGTGGGCCGGAGACGCAGCTGCATGACATTCTTTGGGCCGTCCATGATGGAAAAAACCGTGGTAGAAGCGAAGGCGAGGAAAATATCAGGGAGTTCCCGGTTACGGTGGCTGGTCGGGGGCCGAGCGATGCGCGTTTCTCTCATACGTACGCGCGTGTGTGCGAGGCGTTGCGCTCTAACTGAACCCGAGCAAGGCGTTGGGCTCTAACTGAACCCGAGCGATTGCACTACAGGCTACGCGTTACTGAACCCGAGCGATCGATCCCCCCCCCCCCCCCCCCCCCCCCCCCCCCCCCCCCCCCCCCCCCCCCCCCCCCCCCCCCCCCCCCCCCCCCCCCCCCCCCCCCCCCCCCCCCCCCCCCCCCCCCCCCCCCCCCCCCCCCCCCCCCCCCCCCCCCCCCCCCCCCCCCCCCCCCCCCCCCCCCCCCCCCCCCCCCCCCCCCCCCCCCCCCCCCCCCCCCCCCCCCCCCCCCCCCCCCCCCCCCCCCCCCCCCCCCCCCCCCCCCCCCCCCCCCCCCCCCCCCCCCCCCCCCCCCCCCCCCCCCCCCCCCCCCCCCCCCCCCCCCCCCCCCCCCCCCCCCCCCCCCCCCCCCCCCCCCCCCCCCCCCCCCCCCCCCCCCCCCCCCCCCCCCCCCCCCCCCCCCCCCCCCCCCCCCCCCCCCCCCCCCCCCCCCCCCCCCCCCCCCCCCCCCCCCCCCCCCCCCCCCCCCCCCCCCCCCCCCCCCCCCCCCCCCCCCCCCCCCCCCCCCCCCCCCCCCCCCCCCCCCCCCCCCCCCCCCCCCCCCCCCCCCCCCCCCCCCCCCCCCCCCCCCCCCCCCCCCCCCCCCCCCCCCCCCCTTTCTCCGTTCTGACCCAGCCATGTACACGAGCCCTGGCCGTACGTATGCGCGAGTAGGCGTTCGAGACCCCGCCCGTATGTACGTACGTGGCCGTATTTTCTTACTTGCACCCTGGCCGTTGTACGTACGTGTACATGCTACGTGCGCGCCTCTACTAGCACATGTGCGCGCCTCTACTGCGACACGTGCCCTTCCTTGCACGGCCACGGTTCATCGCTGCAGCCTGCAGACAGACCGATCGATCAGTATGTACGTACACGTTCGCGACCAGAATGACAACGCTACGTACGCTTCGACCGGGTGGGTCCCGACTGTCAGGCACTTCCTTGCGTGCGAAGATGTAGCTGGTGGGTCCCAGCAGTCGGGGGGCGAATCATTTTTTTTGCCCGTAATATGGACGCACTTCCTTGCGTGCGAAGATGTAGTTGGTGGGTCCCAGCAGTCAGGGGGGAACGTTTTTTTTGCGAAATACGGTGGCCTGTCCGGTGGGTCCCTGCTGTCAGGTGGAGGAATAATTATTTTGCGCGTAATAAGGAGGCACTTCCTTGCTCCGGCCGTGGACCCAGCTGTCAGGCTCTCAACGTACAGTACTCTTCCGATGGAAGTTGTTCGTTGACCACATTGACCACGCCGCGCCGAGAGCACCAAGGCGATAGACGACGGTGAGGCCTAGGAAGGGAACGACGCGGAGCCGGGGAAGACGCGGCAGTGGATGCCCATGCGGAGAGGAGTACGAGGGTTCACTCTTCACTGGTTCGGCTGCGGTGTGAGGCTGCCGTCGCCGTAGGGCCTGGCCAGCGGTGGGAGTAGTAGGGGGCGGTGAGGCCTCCGCGGCAGCACAGCCGGCCACGGGAGGCAAGAGCATGCGGTGGTTTGGACGGCTGGAGCAAGAAAATCAGAGGTTAAAGAAGCAGGATGACCGTTGGATGTTAACAATCCAACGGTCACTGGTGATAGAATCGTTTGTTGACTAAGTTGACAAAGCCCTACATCCGCGTCAACTTAGTAGGCCCACAAGTCAGCCTCCCACTATGGTGGGTCCCAGCTAGCAGGGGGAGTATTCATTTTTTTGTGCGTCTTAAGGAGGCACTTCCTTGCGTGCGAAGATATAGCTAGTGGGTCCGAGCTGTCAGCGGGAGTATTCATTCTTTTTGGCGTAATAAGGAGGTACTTGCTTGCGTGGGGCCATGGACCATGTGGGTCCCAACTGTCAGCCTCTCCATGTACGTCCCTCTTCCGATGTTGTCGTTTGTTGAAAACGTTGACCACGCTGTACCGAGAACACCAGCGCGATGGACGACGGCGAGACCCAGGAAGGGAATGACCCGGAGGCGGCGAAGCCACAACAGTGGAGGGATGGCCTGGCCAGCGGTGGGAGTAGTAGGGGGCGGTGAGGCCTGCGCGGCAGCACAGCCGGCCACGGGAGGCGGGAGCAGGCGGTCCCGCTGGCGCTGGATTTGGCGGCTGGATCAAGAAGATCAGAGATTGAAGAAACACAACGGCCGTTGGATTGACATCCAACGGTTACGTCTGCTAGAATCGTTTGTTGTCGTATATAATAAGTAAAAAAATCTTGCATACGCGTCAACTTAATAGGCCCACAAGTCAGACCATTCTCTATTTTTTTAATAATTTATATATAGCTCATTGCAACTTCTTATTCAATTTATTACAGTCCGTTTTTTTGTTGGCCAGGGCCAGGGTTAAAAATTTAAACGAAATTTCACATATTTCTGTGGGTTCCAAACTATTCTTAATACCGAAATGTCGAGCCAGATTTAAAGTACTTTGAAGATATATTTAAATTAGGTTAAAGCCCAGTGAAATTGGAATCTGAAAATGTGAAAAAAATCAGAAATTATAAAGTAATTGCCAATTTGTCATCTGTTTTTATATTTACAGCCCATTTCATATTACTTTCAAGATTTGCAGGCGTCTTGAAAGAGTTGCAGCCCATCAGGGCGTAGAAAAATAAGTAGGCCTGGATTGGGTATTCTTCAGAAAAAATAAACAGGGCTCATTTTCACAAAAGAAAATAGCTGGGCTGGTCATGTGGTGAACATAAAATATAAGCCTGGGCTAGGAGGGCCGCAGCCCAGTTGAAACCCTGCTCCGTCTCAACAATAACAAAAAAATACTGCTCGAGCAGCTACGTCCCAGGTGTCAGCCAATCTTGTGCTGTTCTCTTGTCTATTGACTATATACGCTGACAATGTCGTGGGTCCCAGATGTCCCCCCCCCCCCCTATATATAACAAAAAATGAGGAACTTCCTTGCGTCCGGCCATGGATATGGTGGGCCCCTACTGTCATCCTCTCCACGTACAGTCCTCTGCCGATTCCTCTTGTTTGTTGAGCATGTTGACACTGCGAGAGGGCGGCGCCGCCGCGAGTGCAGCAAAGCGCGCGGAGGACGACGGCGAGGTCTCGGAGGTCGGCGTTAACGATTTAGGAGACGGTGGGGCGGCGATGCATGCGCTGAGGCGCAGCCAGCTGTGGGAGGCGGAAGCAGGCGGCCCCGCTAGCGCTGGTTTGGTTTTGGTGGCTGGAGGAAGACAGGACTGAAGAAACATGACAGACTGTAAAAGCAGCAGGAGTACTTAACAACCTTAACTGAAACCAGCAGGGGCACTTAACAACCATAGCTGAAAGAAGTATGAGTACTTATACAGGTTCAACCGTACAAAGCACGCCTCGAACAGTGCTACTTTGCCTACAGTTAACCAAAGGGTGAGGCCACCAAGCCCCAGGACAAGGCCCAAGCGCCACCCCGCTCATCCACAACCTTCTGAAAGCGGCTTCATCTCACAATGTGGTCAATAAACAGGATATTCGCTTTAGAGCCATGGAAAAGCAGGAACATAATCTTCTGTCCTATTCTCCAAGATGGACGTGCCTTCATTATTTGAGACCACCCATGAATAAGTATCTTTTCACCTCCAAGGGGAATGGAGTAGGTCGACATAAACATCATGTTGTGACCAAGCGCAAGTCTGACCTGACCATGGTCAGGCATCTGTATAGGAACAATAGAACTGGGCAGTTCCTGTTTCAAGAAGATCACAGCTGTAAAACTGTGCGTAAGCAAGAGTTTATGAACAACATATATAACAGAAAACAGCTCATACCGTAAGTTTCTCAACACAGTTGGACCTGTTCAACGAGTGCAGCAGTGGCACACATATCCCACGTGGCATTCCACCATTGAAACGCCCCACAAGGACCTCAAGACGATCAATAAAGTGTAGGAACTTGTGGATGTCGTCCAAGTCAACTTCAGTGCCATGAGTAACAGCCGAGTTCTTATAGAATAACAAATGAGTAGCCTGCTTAACTCTGAAAAAACCTACACGTGCCACCAATTATAAGAAAATATTAGTTAGAAGTAGTATCTTCGTGAGAGATTCATTGCTACTTCTAAAGTTAAATTGTGATTAGTTAGACAGAATAGGTGGATTAAGAAGTAATCGAGGCAAGAAGCAAGAACCAGATACAAAACTAACATGGATGAACAATTGGAATGACGTCGGGGTGGAAGATCGTAGTGAAGATGAGACCAGGTTCTGCTATTTCCATCAACATTCGTGCGCCAACTTTCAGTCCGTAACACTTGAGAAAGTTTATCCAAGTTCGGCCATAAAAAAGCAGCGATCTTCTTGGTTCATGAACCCAACTTGAAACTTATATCCATGGCTTGTCTTCACTGTTACCATTAAACTAGTGTATTCAGTTATGGCAAGGCCGAGCATCTTGAGTACATATGTTCTGGCAGAGCAAGGAATGCACTGCAGGAAAAATAATATGAGAACACAATGTATTCCCTATATCCAAATCTAGAAATAATTTCCTCCTTCACGTCAGTGTTGACCATGGTACTAGTACCTTTTATCCAAATATAGCAACCCAAATTTCCAAATTAGTCGACAGCATGTTCAAAAAACCCCACCCTCCCAGATAGAAAAGAGGATTCTAGGAACATACTGTGCGCGTTTTAAAATCCTGTGTTAGGATGAGAAGGAACAAGTGTGGCGTCTCGCCGAGGGCGCAGAAACCTGTAGGGTCCTCGCACTTTGGGCACTACAAATGAAACACACTAGATTCAGTAGGAAGAAAAATGCATCAACGGTGGTGGCTGCCATCCTAGGAGTACCCGCGACCAAGGGACTTGGATTTATCGGGGATGGATGAAGAATTCGTACCAGGTTCTCCATGAGAAAACCCTATGCAATCGCTGAGCGGGGGTTTTCTCTGAACAAGCAGACGAGGGAGAAGGGATTCAGGCCCAGTGAAATATTGCCGCTTCGTCCGTCCAGCATACTGCTAAAGCTGGAAAGGTGGGGGTTTTTGTGATTTGACGGCTCAATGGGCATTAATGCGGCGATACGACCGGGGTGTGTCTACCGTGCAGTTGTGCACTCTAATTTGGTGCATATGGCATGTGGACCCCGTTGCCGGATGCCCCACATATCAGTGCAAGGAAGTAGAAAGACAGGAGTAACTAGTTATTACACATAAATATATTTTTGACAGAGAGATATTCCCTCTGTAAAGAAATATAAAGATCTTTTATATCACAACTTTATACATAAGAAAAATCAAGGGGAATATATATAACATATATAATTATAAAAAATAGAGTTTTTTTAACACGGTATAGACGAGTTGGTGATGATGGTGTGCCTGTCATCCTGCAATATAGGCCGTCCGATTTATATCTGACAGATAGGAAGGAAACTATGGCAATTTTGCAAAAAGGTACCCACACACCTCTCCACATTTGCAAATGAGGCCTTCCCTCGTTCATCCTTTTCTCTCACAAGATAAAATACGCATACAAATGCATCTTGATGTTACGTGCAATGCACGGGCATTATGGGGGTTCAGCTGAGAAATACTCAGACAGGCTCACGGTTCTGGACTTTGGGCCACAGGCCGGTGGGCCTGCATGTTTGGGGGCCCATGTGTTCTACCTCAGCGCTTTTCATATTGCAAGCGGTTGGTACGGCGCTGGTTTTAGATGCTGTCACAAGGCGAATACACAAAATTGAATAAAGCACGGCAGCTGTTGGAATGAAATCAAACGACAGTTCCTAACCAGCAATCGGAGTTGCAATTCTATCAACGATACTGTCGTACTACTTATACACACAGGACACTTGTTTCACCATGCCAGAGTATTACATCAAAATCTCTCGGCGGATAGATCAGTTCGGCAGTACTGAAGAATTTCAAAGTTGATTTGGACCAGCTCTCCTTGCCGAGAAAGTTCAATTTTGACATCATCCCCTACCGCAAGATATGATTTAGATTTGAACCTTGACCATCCTTTAGCATCAATCATCATGTGACCATCCTTTGTACTTACGGTATATTGAGCAGGTTCATTCACACCAAGGCTGCGCATGGTAAGAGAAACTTGGCCACTGTCGCCCGGATTGTTGAACGACTCCCTCGTTGCTCTAGGAATTCTCTGTTTGCAAACAAGAAGACATACACAAATAGTTATATCAACACAGTGAATCATGTGAAACAACATGGAAAGAAAAAAGAACGAAGCACTTGGGCGGCCAATGCTTACCAAGAAGGTGGACATGTCAGTTTTTGTAAGGACTTTGGTATATGAAGTGCGAACTGCAGCCCAGTCTGTTGTCGGTGCAACTGCTGGTTCCGTTGCCGCTGCACGGGCCAGAGCAGATACAAGTGCAAGTGTTGGTGCAGGTGCCGAAGCCATTGCTGGTGCCCGTGCCGGTGCGACTGGTAGTGCCGCTGCTGCTGCCGGAGATGGTGCTCCTTGTAGAGCTGGTGCCGGTGTCGATGCCCGATCCTCCGGTAGATCAGCCTGATCCGCTGACGCGGTCGGTGCCCAATCCTCAGCTGGATCAGACTGAGCTGCTGCCGCTGTTAGTGCAAGAGCAACTGTCGGTGCTCGATCCGTTGCTGAAGGTGGTACCGATGTGCGAGATAGCGGTGATCGTGTCTGGTCTGCTATGATCAGCTTTCTAACGTGACTAGGCTCCGTGACCGTGATCCAGTCTTTTTCTTAATTTCTTTTAAACGCGAGAAGGACTAATTGTGGCATGTTTGTTAAACCAAATTGCAGTTCATCATAGGGATTCAGCTTGTACTCAAACAACAGACTGATCCAATTTTTTCAAGTAAAATAAGTGATGGGCAGTGCCTTCGTTACTGACACGACATAAGAAGTGAAACCTGCAAAAATATCCATCATAGAGCAAACCAAATGGTTTATTCTGTGACGAATGTCACATGGCAAAACCTACATCGTAAAATTGCAGCAAAAGAAAGAAAACATGACATTAAATCAATAAGATTTAGACAGTAAATCAATAAGATTTACTTGATGTGACACGAGTGAATCCTTACCAGGAAATCACTATGTTGAAGTACTAAACAGAAGATTGGTCGTCCAACTACGCGTGGCATGCAGGGGCCCCGCCTACTCCCACAAGCAGGACAGTCCAAAGGTCTTGACAAATCGTGTGGACCGAACATCCATGGGACTGGAAATCCTGGTGGGTGCGATAAACCCTGCAATGCATACAGATATTGGAGTGTAACCATAATTGATAAACCGTCCTCACAAAAAAGATGATCTAGATACTTCAAAATATACAGACTAAATTGAGTGGACAGACATTAACATAGACTGTTCTCAGGACTCACCACACACCAAAAGCAGCAGTACTAAACAATACAGGGTTTACAAACACAAATCAAGTACTGAACAATAGCACTTACTACAGACAAGCAAAGTTGCACTAATTAAACTCTGCAGACTATTTCTTGCCACCGACCTACGGGATGAACCCCGCATAACTAACTAGGCCATGGACTTCGTGAGAGATGTCTACCGGCACCATCACCATCTCCTCAACCTTGGAGAACCTAACAGAGTGGTCTTTCCACTCATAAACATGACGATGAAGACAGGCCGCATCAGATTTGTCGGGAAGCTTTACAAGAACCACACCCTTCGTAATCGAAGACACAGCCAGGAAATTGTTGTGGTCAAGTACAACCTCGAGAACATGCCTGACAACAATGCTACAGGAAAACACTAGTTCAGGACACGTGGCGACAAGGACACAGCAGCTGGATAGTTTAGCAGTAGAACTCATCCTCAGGTCTTCTAGTTCACACGGCATGACTTTGAGAACTTCATCTCCACCGCGGACCTGGTTCTAATTCAAACAGAAACCAAATATTTTATTACTACCTCCGTTCAGAAATATAAGATGATTCTCGATATTTTACTCCATATATGACTACATATACGCATAGAAATGAGTGAACAAAGACACTAGAACATGTCTTCAAAGGCATGAGAGTAGAGGGATTACTTGCAATATCCATAACACAAGTTACTGATGCAAATATACCCTCTTCAAAGGTAGCATTGATGTTCATAAAGTAGTTGAAAGTAATCTATAAGAAATCAGTGTCAACCTCTCGCATGTTTTGGTCAAAAGAGGAATTTAGAACCGCCATTTGGCACACAAAAATCACATGCAAGATCACCCAGAAAGTGGTACTACTAGTACTAGTACTGCGTGTTAGATGAAAAAACACGATCAAGATCGAGAAAAAGATCATCATGAAGAGATATTACCTGGACTTGCTTAATGAGGGATCCTGGAGAGGGGGGCTTGGACAGGGCGATGGCTTTGAGCATGTCTGCGGTAGTCTCGGCGGGGTGCTTGCGCTTCTTCGTACCATGAGCCTCGACGGTTTTTGCCAGAGCCATAGACATCACTTCGGCCGGTGCTCCAGCGTCCATCAAGAAACTGTCAAATAGAAATAAAAGAAAAGAAACCATAATCACAAACCCAAAAGAAGAACAGAGAGGGAGTTATAGGATCAGTCTCGGGGTTGCAAGACCAGGCCTTGGCCAGAATCAACGCCATTGATGCGCTCACCTTTCCTTCTTTGGGAGAGAAGAACAATGGCAGAAGCAGGTCGGGGTTTTCTTGAAGAAATGAGGAACAAGATGAGGGAGAAGCGAGGGTTGGGTAGTGAGGAAGCTGAGAGAGAAGAGTGAAATGATGGTTGCTTCGTCCGTCCAACTTACTGCTGGAAAGGAGGGGGTTTTGTGATTTGACGGCTCATTGGGCATTACTGCGACGCTTCGATCGGGGAAGTCTACCGTGCAGTTGGGCACTCTACTACGGAGTAATTTAGTGCATGGCTGGTGGACCCTGATGATGGCTGTCCCACACGTCGGCAAAAGTGAGTAGCAAAGTTTCCGATGACCGTTGAGGAGGATGCGCATGGTAGAGCGAGTCCACTGTTTTTTCTGAAGAAAAAAATGATTACAGCAAGCGTTTCCACTCTTACGACGGAGGAGTGCGAAACACGGTAGCCACTTGAACATACACAGTGCTCCTACTACTAGGCATGTGCAGTGGTTCATACGTCAGTACTACATAATCTTGTTGCTAGTGTATGAGTAAGATATGACGATAACAAATGATGTTGTGCGCATGTCAACTATATGAACAGTAATGTAACTATATTGAGATGAGAATGCAACCAAACACACCCACACGCTTTGTGCTACAGTGACTGATCTGCACCGTCTAATTTTCATCCAACGGTCATGTTGCGCCGAGACATGGACATGCCCATGCAGAGGATGCCTAAACACCACCGAAGTCCCTCTGCTTCTCGAGGCGCACGACGTTGGTGATGCAGGGTGCAACGGCCCGCAGAGCCCGCTCTCGGTCGACGGGAGCCAGCTCATCAAAGACGGCGTCCAATGGCACGAATGGATTCCGGTGACGGAGCCCTGAGAGGATTCGCCCGGCAACGGCGACGGCAGCCCGCCACCCCTTCTTGTCCAGCTCCGTCCCCACCATCGCGCGGAGACGGCTCAGCTCCTCGGAGATATAGGTGAAGAAGGAGACCAGGTCAGGAAGCCGCAGCTCATTGAAGTCGACGGGGTGGTCGAACGGGTTTAGCCCGACGGCCGGCATGGTCGCGCTGGCACGACGGTAGGCATCGCGCAGCCGCAACACGGGCATGGCAACTTGGTCCACCAAGTGGCTGAGGCGATCCTGGACCTCGTCACGATCGGACCGCTAGCGCTCCAGCCGCCTCCCCTGACGGCCTATCGTATCTTCCGCTTTCTGCAGCAACGCCGCCGACGCCTCGAGCATCTTTGTGGTGGATGCCTATCGCTTTTGAAGCTCCGTGAACTCCCGCACATAACGGAGGAGCATGGCACTCCTCTCCTCCTTGAGCTCACGGAGCTCCACGTCCTTGGCCCTGAGCTCCACATCCTTGGCCTCGAGCTCCTGTGTCAGGCGCCTCACCTCAGACTCCATGATCTGCTGCACCGCCATGGCACCAGGTAGAAGCAATGGGGAGAGGAAGCAAAGGGGGCGAAACGGCTGAAAGGCAATGCAATCTACGGGAAGGCGGAGGGAGCCAGCCGAGGAGCAGGGAATCTTTAGGTTTTCACCATGGGAAAACACCAGTCGATGACTTCTCACATCAAGGAGTAGTGGGTTTTACAGGCAGAGTCATCGTGACTAATTACTGCCGCACCTGCTCCCGTCAATCAAAAAATTAAAAATCCTGCCGCGCCTGCTCCTGTCAATCAAAAAAATAAAAATCCTGCCGCGCCTGCCGCACCCAAAGACTAGAGCAACGCCGCGGTGGATATTTAAATTTACCTACCGGCAAGGAGATAAAAAAAGGGTGAAAAAACAAATGTGGCGGCGGCCTAGCTAATTTGTCGCACTAGCCCAACTAGCTAGCCACCGTGCTTCACTGATGTACTCGGCGGGAAAGGTGGTCTTTCGTGATTTGACGACTCATTTACTTGCTTCGGCGCTACGACCGAGGAGGACCCAGAAAATGTGCGGTAGGGCGTCCCACGTCTCGGCAAGGAAGAATATATGCGTGCACCACCCGGGAGGACCCCGAAACTGCGCGGTAGGGTGTGCCACGTCTCGGCACGGAGGAAAAATGTGCGTGTAAAAATATATCAGACGCAGTAGTACCTATGGTTCGACCTCGGGACCCAGCCAGTCAGTCAAAAACACCCCACTAGCCACACAACTTCATCATGCTAACGTGGCACAGAGGATAGGTGTGGTTAGCTCCGTCTCGACCAGCCACAACGTCTCTTGTTCTAGGTGATTCTTCTATTTTCCAAGCTTTTTTTAGTTATAATAACACCACGGCAAGCTAGCACCGCTCTTCATGTGTGCTCGTGTGTCTAAAGGTTAGACGATGGAGAGGAGAGAGAGATCGCAGACCTGGGACCCACCAGTAAGTGAGTCAACGGTCATGCACGTGTTGACGAGGCACTCCCTCTACTCCCCCCCCCCCCCCCCCCCCCCCCCCCCCCCCCCCCCCCCCCCCCCCCCCCCCCCCCCCCCCCCCCCCCCCCCCCCCCCCCCCCCCCCCCCCCCCCCCCCCCCCCCCCCCCCCCCCCCCCCCCCCCCCCCCCCCCCCCCCCCCCCCCCCCCCCCCCCCCCCCCCCCCCCCCCCCCCCCCCCCCCCCCCCCCCCCCCCCCCCCCCCCCCCCCCCCCCCCCCCCCCCCCCCCCCCCCCCCCCCCCCCCCCCCCCCCCCCCCCCCCCCCCCCCCCCCCCCCCCCCCCCCCCCCCCCCCCCCCCCCCCCCCCCCCCCCCCCCCCCCCCCCCCCCCCCCCCCCCCCCCCCCCCCCCCCCCCCCCCCCCCCCCCCCCCCCCCCCCCCCCCCCCCCCCCCCCCCCCCCCCCCCCCCCCCCCCCCCCCCCCCCCCCCCCCCCCCCCCCCCCCCCCCCCCCCCCCCCCCCCCCCCCCCCCCCCCCCCCCCCCCCCCCCCCCCCCCCCCCCCCCCCCCCCCCCCCCCCCCCCCCCCCCCCCCCCCCCCCCCCCCCCCCCCCCCCCCCCCCCCCCCCCCCCCCCCCCCCCCCCCCCCCCCCCCCCCCCCCCCCCCCCCCCCCCCCCCCCCCCCCCCCCCCCCCCCCCCCCCCCCCCCCCCCCCCCCCCCCCCCCCCCCCCCCCCCCCCCCCCCCCCCCCCCCCCCCCCCCCCCCCCCCCCCCCCCCCCCCCCCCCCCCCCCCCCCCCCCCCCCCCCCCCCCCCCCCCCCCCCCCCCCCCCCCCCCCCCCCCCCCCCCCCCCCCCCCCCCCCCCCCCCCCCCCCCCCCCCCCCCCCCCCCCCCCCCCCCCCCCCCCCCCCCCCCCCCCCCCCCCCCCCCCCCCCCCCCCCCCCCCCCCCCCCCCCCCCCCCCCCCCCCCCCCCCCCCCCCCCCCCCCCCCCCCCCCCCCCCCCCCCCCCCCCCCCCCCCCCCCCCCCCCCCGTTCCTAAATATTAGTCTTTTTAGAGATTTCAAATGGACTGGCACATACGGATGTATATAGACATATTTTAGAGTGTAGATTCACTCATTTTGCTCCGTATGTTGTCACTTGTTGAAATCTCTAAAAGACTAATATTTAGGAACAGAAGGAGTATTTTTGAATTCATGTCATACATGCATGGTTTGGAAAAATAGATGCACTATACTTATTGGATTGTTGTTGTGTTCGTGTGTGTGTGTGGGGGGGGCATATGCTTGATACATACAAAGTTTTCTCACCACCATATTGTTCATCTTTTAAATTTGAATTTGCAATGAAAAACTTACTAGGGATACCATGAAATGTGAAATCCACGTTGAGATCACTATATCACAAACTCACTCTAATTCAAGAACTCGTCATAAATCAATTACCACGTCGAGATTACTATTTGCAAGGAAAATACGGGCATTGTAATACACATAGATTCGTTCGGCAATTTAAAAGATTCCTTTTGTATTCTCGAATGGTACCCAACGGCGTACCAGCCAGACCTTGGCTCGTGTTAATCCTAAAAAAAACCGGGCTCGTGTCCTTCTGGTGGCGTGCGTGGTTCGCACATTAGCCAACCCCAACCAGTCGAGCCTCTGCGTTTCGAGTCGAAATATCTAGCGGCCAGAATTCTAGCCCTAGGAAATTCCCCTCATGTCCCCGGTCCATAATGACTATCGATGAACAATGGAGGGATGATTTAGTAACTAGACAACGTTACATACCGTGCCGAGCACGGTTCAATTCCCTCGGTCGCCGCTCCCCAAGGTCACCCGTCAACTGCATTGCCTAGTACTACTACCACTACACCAGGATGAGCACAGAATTGAGCCCGTTTGTTCGTGCCTAGTACTACTTGAGTTAATATATCAGGGACCCCTCAAAAAAAGAGTTAATATATCAGGCAATGAACTGGTACGGACGGATTATCCTTTTACTCTGCATATATAACTTGTCTGAAGTCTAACTAAGCAAAATGTTTAACCAAATCCTTTCTTAAGAAATACAACAGGACAGATGTATCGCTTGAAAATTTATTGCATGATGCATGTTATGATGTTGTATCAAATCCTGGATTTTAAATTTCAGAAAATCCAAAAGTGACCAGAAATTCATGAAACTGAGCATGGTCACGTGATATGGCACAAATATTCCTTCGTAAATTTTTTCTTCAATTTGAGACAAGCTGCTTATGACAAGTTGCACAAATGAAGAGCCAAGGTATTTTGGAACAAAGACCTGTCACGTTAAGGCGAACGCTTTCACTATTGAAACCGTGGGCGTTTACGTGCCGCCACGAGTCCCGCTTCTCATTGACAGGTGCCATCCGAGCAAGCGTGTGAGTCGACGGGAGGCGTGCGAGCAGACCGCTGCGCCGGCTGACAGGGAGGCGTGCGAGCAGACCGCTGCGCAGGCTCATCGGGAGGTGAGCCCTTTGACCAGGCTCCGCCACCCACCTTCGTCCCAACTGCTCCCACTTTTAATGTCGCCGGCGCCGCAGTTTAAAATCAACCCCGCACTACCCGGTATCGCTATAATCTTATCTCTTCCTCTCCGATTCTCCTGTCGTCTACCTCCAACCAGCCTGACGTAAACGTACGCCATGCCGCATCATGATGGTCTGCCCTTAGTCTTCCAGTTTCCTAAGGAAGACACCCAGCCGGAGTCTCAAGAACATAAGGCGCTTTGGGACCCCATTCCGGCTCCTGTCGCCCCGACTGCGCCAGCGCCCATCCCCGTGGCATTGATGGGCTGGGAGTCGCACATTGTCACCGAGCTTGATGCCACGGGATTCCACGAGGTCCCCGCCGACTTTCACGCGCCCGTGCACCTGCCAGCACATGCGCCTGCGCGTGCACTAACGCGCACGCCCGTGCCAGTGCCTGTGCACCTGCCAGCGCATGCGCCTGTGCATGCACTGACGTGCGCGCCCGTGCTGGTGCCCGTGCACACGAATGTCTCCGCCGCGCCGCTGCCAGTGCCTGTCCCCGCGCGGGTGCCAGTGCCCCCCTCAGCGGCATGGATGGCCGCCGTCGACCGCTTCCTTGCACCAACACCAGTCGCCTCCTCCCGCCAGTTGACTCACTCCTGGAGACCGAAGTCCAGAACATTGTGGCCTTCCTTGAAGATAGGGCCAACGTCCAGGAGTACGCCAACAACGGCGCAAGACGCCGCCGTCGCCGTTGCCGTCGCTGTCGGTCAGTGGCCCGACGACACACAGAGCACGGCAGAGGAGCCCCTTCCCACCGCAAGACGCCCCCCGCCGCCGCCGCGTAATCTAAATTTGCCATAAAAAACGTTCGGATTGCCATGCTTAAAATCTGAATGTTTATCATTTCCGTTTATTTTAGATCGATCGTCGTATGAATGTAAAGTCGGAGTCAGACTGAATTAAATCTATGGTTTGATCGATTGAATGTTCTGCTAGAGCCGTATCAAATTAAATATTAAACGTCATCAAGCCACATGTATTCCTTCTCATCCAACGACCTATACTGCTTCAATGTCGAGCGCTCAACACGTTTAGCGTGCAGTTAATTTCATTCCAAAAATAGTGCTAATCACATAATAACACGCAAATAATATCCTACTTAATATCCGCATGCACTTAATATACTTCCAAATTAACGTGCATTGCACGTACACATTGACTAGTACTACTAGTACGTGAAACTGGTGCCGTAACTTGTGAACGCGTCCAGATATGGTCAACGGCAACATCGCCTGCGAGTTCTTCGTGTTTGCCCGTGCGTCTAAACGCAGAAGGGGAGGAGAGAGAGAGAGCACACATGGAACCCACCAGTAAGTGAAGGCGAATAGTACGTGCTAACGAGCCGGTCCCACTAATGTACTAAAAATAATATTATATGGTATCCATTAAATAGGCTGTGGTAATATAAAAACATTATATGAACAAAGGGGGATACAACAAACATTGCTGTTCTACGTATGTTGCCTATTGACGTGTGGCTTGAAGGCCCTAGTCGCATGTTCGATCCTCGTCCTTTATTTTCTAATTTGCATATGGGTCCAAATTTGTTTCATGACAGGTGGACCCCTTGGTGTGTAGTTTGTGGCACTTTAATTTGTGGGTCGAAATTTGTTCCATTCCAAGTGGACTATCGGTGTGTAGTTTTGTAGCTTATTTGTAATAATCGGAGTTTTTTGCAATAATACCATGGTGCGACGTTGAAGGCGAGAAAGGACGTGCGAGAGAGCGATGACCGAGCCAGAGGGAAATCAATTGGGGGAGGTGCGGGGGTTGCAACAGTGTTTGGGGTAGTTGTGGGCCGAATGCTACGAAAATATAATCTACCACCGGAATAAATGCCTACACAAATTAATCCAAGGTTGGAGTCCCCCTCGCAATGTAAATAGCTCCGGCTTTGCGAGGGATGGAGAGGTAGCTTCAATGTGTGGAAGATACGGCATGAGAAAGCGAGGTCAATCGAGAGACATATAGATAGAGAGACAAAGTGAGTGTGGTCCGGCATTCATTGAAAAGATATATATGCTCTGGAGAGATATTGTCCGATGGAGCTTTTGGGAAGGGTGAGGGCTGTAAGATAGAGCTTGAGAGATGATCTAGTCACAGACATGCAGATATATTTTGTGCGTGGGAGGAAGCAAGGTCAATCGATTACATATATAAAGGGAGAGAGATTGGACGAGTGTGGGTCGTCGTGCGATCGAAAGAGTGATACGGGTTGGAGAGAGTGACCTAGATAGACAATGTGCGTGAGAGAGTATACAATATGAATATGTCAAATTGGGCTCAAATATGGAGATATATCGTTTGTGTCCGAGAAAGAGCGAGGTCAATCAAGACATACAAAGAGAGATAGAGAGAGAGAGAGGGAGGGAGGGAGGGAGAGAGAGATTGAGCGAGCGTGGCCCGCCATGAGGTCGAAAGAGTGGGGGCTGCTTGGATGGACTGACCTAGATAGACAATCTGCGTGAGAGAGTATAAAGTGTGTCGATCGAAGCCCGAACAGGGAGATATATCATTTGTGTGTGAAAGAAAATGAGGTTAATCGAGACTCAGATAAAGAGAGCGAGATTGAGCGAGTGTGGCCCACCGTGCGGAAGAAAGAGTGATACGGTCTCGAGGGAGTGACCTAGATAGACAATGTGCGTGCGTGCGCAAGAGAGGTTGGGGGCTAGATAGGCAATGCATGTATCTAGCGAGAGAGGGTGGGAGGGAGGGAGAGAGAGAGAGAGAGAGAGAGAGAGAGAGAGCCCCCCCCCCCCCCCCCCCCCCCCCCCCCCCCCCCCCCCCCCGAGAGAGAGAGAGAGAGAGAGAGAGAGCTCGGCATGGGGTGCAACGGCGGGTGTGTGAGGTAAATACATTTGGTAACAGAGTGGAAAAAGGGGGTTGTATAGTTGAGAGAGTTAGAGATCGAAACGTGGAGAGAAAGAATGAACGTGTGTCGGAAACCGATAGCTTCCTAAGGTGGTTAGGAGAGGAAGATTGACCGATACCGGAAGTATGTAGCGTGTGTGCCGAGGGGGGGGGGCCTAAAAACAACATTTGAATGTAGATAGTACTAGACTTAATATCGATGTTTCAATTCGGTGTACATTGTAAGATTCGAACTGAGGACCATGCATATGGGTAATTATTTCGAATTCGTGCCATTCTAGGTTTGGAGAAGTTGACATTCACTCGATTGTTGTGCTATTTTTGTAGGTCATATGTTTGAATCCATCCAAAAGTTTTCTCACTACCATGGTGTTCATCATATACATATGAATTTGTATTAAAAAAGTAGCGTGGATACAGTGAAATGCGAAATCCACGTTAGAATTGGAGATCGCTATGTGACACACACTCTAATTCAAATAACTAATTATACGACACACACTCTAATCCACGTTAGCATGGATACCGTGGATACCGTTTCATTTTTTTTCAAATAACTCCTCATTAATTAATTAATAGTATCTCGTTTCGAATGACTAATTATTTGCAAGGAAAACACGGGCATGGTAATACATACAGATTCGTTTGCAAATGAAAGAAGATTCGTTTGCATTCTCAAATCTCCTCTCAAATGTAGGCGCACCAGGCAGACCAGGGTCGTGTCGTGGTGGTCGCGTGTGTCGTACGGTGGCTTAGCACCCAGCCACCCACCCGGACGATGCTTCGGTGCCTTAAGGCACCTACCTTTGTGTCAATGACATGTGGGCCCAACAGGTGGCTGACCCACATGTCAGTGACCCAAAGGCATGTGCCTTTAAGGCACCGAAGCTGCGTCCCACCCACCCCCTCCCCCCAAAAAAAGGACGACGACAAAATAAGTTTGTGCTTCCACGTTTCGGATTGAAATATCTGGCGGCCCCAATTCCAGCCCTGCAAAATCTCCCTTCTCCACCGTCCCCTTCCACGCCCAGATTGCTCAAATCCCCAATTCGCCGCCAACCCAAGCAAAGTTCGAATCGCCCCTCGTCTCTTTCCCCACCTCTGTGTCGGACGACAACGACGAAGACGATGGTCGCGCTTCACCACTGCACCGGAGCTACCTCATCTACGCCCTCGTCCACCGCACCGGGTGGTCCACCGACAACGTCGGCCGCCGCATCCGACGTGCCTCACAGACACCGAATTCCACCGCATCAGGTGCGCTTCACCAACGCCGTCTCCCACCTCATCGGGGCTACTTCACCGAGCACATCGTCGCACCTCCGCCCCCCGAGGCCGTTGGGGCTTCACCAACGGTCTCGTCCACCGCATCGTAGCACTCCGCTGCCACAAAAGATCTGCATCCATGCGCGGCCAGCCTACGCCAGTGCATCACCCTCAACGGCTCTGAAGTGACCCGCACTCTAGCTAGGTGAGCATGCCCAAACGCCGGCCCGAACTAGGTATCCACACATCACTCCCTTGTGCACTGTTCCGATGATGTTTGGATATCCTTTCACTGCTCTCTTAGCTTACACGCCTATGCAACTCTGACTTTAACTCTTATTTCTTCTGGAGATATCATCTGAAACAAGCAAAACCATTTTTTAGCAAAGCATGACGGCGCTACGGGATCTGGTACACATCCTGCACACCCGTATAACCTTGTAAGTATCTGTCCTCCGGTACAATAACAAGGTCGATTCCTCTTATTTGATCAACCATTCGCCGTGTCAAAAATGCAGAGGGGGGTGCAAGGAGCACAAGGCCTGCACATCCAAGCAAGTGGTAACATGGACTTGTACATGGAGCATCCCAAGCGCAAGCAGAGCTACAGTGAGCCTGTACAACGAGCTAGCGTAAGTCCCTGCATTTCATTTAATTCGTACTGGCATGCGTGTATGATTTGTGTGCAGTGGTGGATCCATGAATTCAAGTTACCAGGGGCAAACATTTAACTTAAAAAATACGAAGGCACTTGCACTCCGGAAATCAACATAACTTGAGAAATGAGAAGCTACATGCACTTTGAAAACCAGCTAATGATCCAAAGTAGTTCAGATTATAAAACACTAAATGATGCAAGCACCAACAAACACAAAATGCAACATGGTGTACAAGGACTACTAACATGGTCTATACCTGCTTGAATTATTCGTTCTCTGGCTGAAAATATCGAAGTGTAATTGCACCTATAACCAGTGCGCAAACTGCATATCAATATATCTATCCTGCACAAGTATGCCAATAGTTTCAAACAACAGATTAGAAAAGTATTTATGCTACGTTGTCATGATACGGGGACTTTCTGGTAGATGGCCTCGACGTTTCCTCAAGCCATGAAAATGTACTATAATTTGCTTGTCATCAATGCCTGCAAATCTCTATGTCTCTCTCAACATAGCACATCATCATTAGACACTAAATCCTTCAATGGGAGCTTGCAAAATGCTTGCATTAGATCCCTCATTAGACACTATATGTTCATCACCAGGAGCATGTAAAATGTTTGCATCAAATCCTTCATTAGCAGTCTGTTCATTAGACACTTCAAGCTCAAGAACAACATGAGCTTGTATGTTTGCACCGGAAACTTGATTAGATGCATCAGATTCAGTCAGTTCAGTATTGATTGGGGGAGTTATAAAATAAGCAGAAATTGGTTTCATTTTCTCATAGATTCCCTACATACAAGCAGTTTTACAGCACCGTCAGCTTTAACTATTGGCCAGAAATCGAACAGTTGAATCAGATATAATCAGGGATGTGATGTACCTGCTCGTTGCGCATGCTACTCTTGCAAGCTGCGACTGTCCGTTTGCGCAAGCTCGATGCCATGCCCGTGTTGCCGCCGCTGCCTCCCACGCAGGCTACACCCAGGGTTGGATCTTCATCTTCTTGTCCTTCCGTTCGATTGAAGCCCGGCGACCGCCCTCCAACGAGGGTGCGAGGAAGTGCTGTGTCGGTCTGTCCATCGGCGGCTAGGTTAGGAGCGAACCAGACTGGAGGCTGGAGCGAACGAATTGGGATTTTTCCTGCTGTCGATCAATATGGGAGGCACTCGTTTGGGCCGTGAGCCTGGTATAGGGCCTGCCTTGCACTTACTTTATTGGCCCATCCAAATTGAAACATTTTTCTTCATTTTTTACATTGCCTGCTTGTGCGTTGAGACGAACAAAACTAGCCTCGGCCAACCTGGACGACTCAAACTAGGTGCACACTTTCCAGCCACCCGAGGCGGCCGCCCATACCAGCCCCTATGGTGGCGTTGCCCCTTTTTGTGTGTATGATTGGGGTAGTGAAAAATATTCCAGTGGCGCTTTTGATTTACCCACAGAATGGTTGAATTGCTTGTTTCTATGAACTGAGTTCGCCAATAATGTGAAGGATGCCAGTCTTTTCATCCTATTGTAGATTGCTTAGATCTCGATATGCCAAATGTAATCGCATGAAATATACAGTAAAAGCCAGTGTGATGTGTGTGGCTACAACTAGTCTGACTACATGTCCTCATATAACATATCAAGGACGCACCATCTTACCAGATTAACCATTCGACTTACCAATGCAGTGTGGGAAGAAAGAAGTATTGGGACTGCGTATCCAAGCAATTGATGCGATGGACTCCTTCGTAGAACCTTGTAAGCGAAAAAGAAGTTGTAGTGTGCCTGTACAAAGAGCTAGCGTAAGTTCAGTTATCTGCTTCTCGGAATTTTAGTTAGCCACTTATTGCAAAATTGTTCAATTACGTTGCTTGGCTTAATTTAGTTTGCTACTGATTTCATAATGCCATAGCCTGTTAATCCTATTATAGACTGCGCCTATCTATGTGCTTGATACTTACTGTTAAGAATTACCTGTTTGCCTGAACTTAAATAGCTACTTAAGCACGTAGATAGCTGGTCATATGTACTTCTAGGGTGCAGCAGAATTCACGTGTAATTTACGTTCTGATACCCTGTTTGTTTAAATGGTTTGTTGTTATCACTTGTAGCACTAGTAATGTTTGCATGTTCATAGATAGACAACTGTCAAGTTTATATGAGGGACACCGTCTTTTTAACTTATATATGTGTTGGAATCATTTTGCTTACATCAAAGAAATTTATAGATGTCTGTGTTGCTGGTAAACGGTACCGACTTGTTACTTTAATATGTTGCCAAGAACTTGTTAGTTTTACTAGTTCATGTGTAATTAAATACATTGCCAAAACCGGTTAGTTTTACTAGTTTGATGTTAGTTTCTTATGGCTCTTGCAAAACTTTATTTATTGATTGCTAACATTCAAGTTTGCAGGATCCAACTGAAACTCCGTTGGCACAACAGGTATGTTTTCAGAAACTTCCTTGTTTACCTGGTTTCCTGTTGTAACTTGTTGCTGTAGTCATCTTTCCAACTTCAAGTTTTCATGATCGAATTGGAAGTCCAATTGCACAGCAGGTACATTTTCAAAAAGATATTTGTGTAACAGGTTTGCTGCTGTAACTTGTTGCTCTAATCAAGTTACTGACTACTCAACTTTTCAGGATCCAAGAGAAACTCCAATGCCACAACAGGTTCCTTTTGCAAAACTTGTTTGTTTAACTGCTTTACTGCTGCAACCGGTTGCTCTAATCGCGTTACTGGCTACTCAACTTTTCAGGATCCAAGAGAAACTCCAATGCCACAACAGGTACCTTTTGCAAAACTTGTTTGTTTAACTGCTTTGCTGCTGCAACAACCGGTTACAATGATGTTAATAACTACTTTTCAGCATCCAATTGAAACTCTTTAATTCCTTGTTTGTTTAACTAGTTTGCTGTTATAACTCCCAGTTGAGATATTTTGCTAACTTCAACTTTTCGGAATCCAATCAGAACTTTAATGGCAAAACAGGTTATCCCAAGATCAAAGAGCGATGTCCCCATGGACGTTGTATCATCCCACAGCAGTGGCACCGGCCCAATCGTGCATCATGAATTGCCAACTGCTGATGCTCTAGAGGCTAAACTAGTGGTAGAAAGAGATTCTGCTTCTGCACTTAGAGATGAAGTTGACATGTTGAGGAAGCAAACAGCACAATCAAAAGCAGTACTCAAGACAACCATTAAATATTTGGTGGATTTCAAAACGAAGCAAGCTGAGACTGACCGCATTGTTAAGGTCCTGAAGGAAAAAAGGAAATTAAATTCCCACTTGGTAAATCATAGGTGAAATGTTCTTTCCATCGTTGAATAACCTTTGTGTTGTTTGTTCATGTAATCAATCAAACCATTTGTTTTAGAGATCATGTAATAATTGTTTTTTGTTTTTTGGTTTGTAATTTTATTTGAGCACAAGTCTGTATTAATTGATAAGACTCGGAGACATTTCATTTTGATTGTTGTGCCAGACCTACAAATATGCCAATCGGGCTGAATGTGCATTCAGCAATAATAGTAGTATAGATGGACCATAAGTGGCACGCATCGAAAAGGGCAAAGATGATGTAGTAGCTTCGCTAAAAAAAGGATGCTGTTCTAGCAAAAAAAGTACAGCGGCCTGGCTTATGTATGTTAGTTGATATTATTGATCCATATACTCTATAAGTGTTTATATGTCTGTTAGTTATGTACATTCTTGGTTGATTGACTCGGTATTTGAATCTTGATACATCGCTTGTGTACATATCTAAATGGGAGTACACATTATGCTGCGTGTGACATTTGAGTTGGACATAAAGTGTTCCAAATATTCGAATTCACCTTAAACTGGATTCTAGCTTCTGAATTTGAGTATCGGCATTTGTAAATCATATTCATATATGACAGTGGAATACATCTTTGTCGTGCTTTTGAAGATATATAAAAACACATAGAATGATTTATAAAGATTCGTATAGGAATATAAAATGGATTCGAATTTAGTTGCCAGGGTAAATGTGGATGCTTATCTCTCCCTAATAATAAAGCACGGATTGACTCCGTGGGTTCACCGTCACAATACGCTTCTTCCCGTGATTTTACGCTTTCAGTTTGAATTTGTGTTTGAATTAAAAAAAAGGGAAAAAGTGGTCAGCGTTGGGATTTGATCCCTGGTCTGCCGGATGTATGACAACATAGCAGACCACTCGGGTTAGGATCATCAGTGCGCTAACTAATAAAGTTATTAGTGCTTCTTCCATCATCTTTTACGTCCGTTTACTTTCGTCCGTCCGTTATTACGTAGGTCACTTGGGCCTGGAATTTCATAATGACCACGTACCGCAAAAAACATTGGCCTTCCCTTATGGACTGCGTGCACGCGACTGGGCTTTCTTATCTGAGATATTAGAGAAAGAAAAAAAAATCCATTACTGTGGAGAATCGAACGTGAGATCTCTTCTATATTTCTTTGGGCTATGAAAACCAGCTGAGATAAACATGCTACTTGATGAATAGTCCCACCTCGGGATTTTAAGTACGCACATACCGGTTAATATAGCGCAGTAATTAACCAACAGACGTGAAAAGAGATGACCTAATTAAGCGGAGGGGCTAATTAAGGAAAGGAATGTGGCTAAAATAGATGCGGATAATTCAAGGAAGGATTGTGTGGGCTGAGCAGAATATTTGAATGGATGGGATCCTTATAATAACCTAAGGTAGGGAAGGATTGTGGTGGGTTCGGCACAATATTTAAATGGATGATGAGACAAGGAAAAATAGAAGGAACGAATTATGTGAGGCTAATAATTAAAAGGAATGATTTGATTGTGGGCTGAATAAATAAGGACGGATTTAAACGGGTAAAATCTTTAATAAGGATTGTGTGAGGCTAAAAAGGAAGGATTTGATTGTCGCTTGAATATTTAAACGATTGAGGGTGCACACAACGTTGTTTGTGGAGGAACAAAAATGTGAGGACGCCTAAAATATCGGCATCCTTTTTTTAATGTTGTATATGTGTACGGCTAAAATATTAATGATTTTATTTCTTTAAGATTTTTACGCTTGCCGGTATGAAATATCACTTAATATATTAGGAGCATGACAAGTCCACAAAATTGTAGGTTCGTGGGCAAGAGAGACTCGTAAAGCTGTGTGATACAGTATGATGATCAAACTCATAGTTGTGGGATTAAATCACGTTTGTCATGAATAGGTTTTTTTTTTACGGGTATGATGAATAGGTGGGCAAGAGAGACTACCATCGACAATTGTGATGAAAAGAAGAATTAGCGACAACAATGGGTCTCTAGAAATGTTCAATTTTTTGTTTCTACAGTTGCAACGATAACCACCGGTTGTTTCGGCGCAAACAACAATTTGTCCTATCAATATCAACGAGCGAACCACATGGTCCAGGTGGTAAGTACCAGAAAACAAAAAAAAAATATCAACAAGCCCAATAATAAAAGCAAATCTCATGCTACTTAGTCAACTAAAGTCAATGAGCCCCAGATATATCCGTTATCTTCTTCCATAAATAATATTAATGTGTCAATCAACCGTGTGATTTCATTATTTATGCTTTTTATTAATATTAATATTAATTATAGAGATAAGTCGATACGTCTTCTCCTTCACATGTGTATCATCCTTTCATAATTGAAACACATGTTTTTAGGACCTCTAGAGCTTGCTACCTACTATTTTTGTTTTGTAGATTTTTTTTTGTAAAATGCTAGCATTTCCTCTATTATTTTTTGTTTTGTTAATATTGTGTCACAACGGCACGGATCGATGACAACTGGTTCTCACCAGGCACCCAACACATGCCGACACCACCTCTATTACCATCATGATATATTTCAAACTGGGATCAAAGATAAGAAGTTCTATTTTAAATTCGAATATGGTGATGAATTATAGCTCTATATAAACAAATTTTAAGTCCATTTGGAATCACCATATAAATTGTTATTGTGTTCATCTACGGATTTTTGTGAGCATTAAATTTCGCATGAACTATCATTGTGTTTTCCCATATAATTCTAACTAGATTTAAGTACATTTCAATTATGTCTCCCGTTGCAACGCACGGGCATTTGTGCTAGTTATCCCAAAATTCGAAAGAAGAAGCAAAATGTCCACTCCCACGTCGGCTGCCCGCAACCAAGTGTTTGGGAGATGGAAATTACTGTCTACCCATTACACGGACAATTCATCGGCCCGATTTCCACTGCTTTCAATAGGGGTAGGTTAGTAACTTCAATTAGACGTGACACGACTGCCTCTGAGCCCATTCCGACACGGTGGGCACCAAACATGGGCGGCAAAACACATTTGATTCAAGCTCGTCCGAAAGACCTCTGTTTCTCCCTCCATTTCCCCATTCATACACGGTGGGCGGCAAAACAAACTCTACTCGGCCGAAATCGATGTAGGCAAATATTTTCAATAGGGGCAGGTTTGTAACTTCACTCAGACGTGACACAACCGCCCAACCTGTCAGCCCCATTCATACACCGTGGGCGCCAACCATGGGTGCCAAAACACCCTCTCCTCGCCCGAAATCGCTCTGGGAAAATATTGGCGAGATGCAAGATTACCGTCCTATCCCCAACCGACGAGACGTCCAAATTTTAAACGGGGGCTAAGTTCGTAACTTTCCCATATTTCAGACATGCGCGTCCCAAAAACATGGTTCCCCGTACCTCTCCCTCCATTTTCCCATTCATACACCGTCCGCGCTAGAACACCATCCCCACATCAGCCTCCTCCGTCCGCCACCCCATCCATCGCCGCCGTCCTCCACCCCATCCATCGCCACCGTCCTCCACCATGCCGGAGCGCCTACCAAGACCGCGTCGTCCACTGCTAGAGATGGACGTTTCTCATCCACGGCGACAGACCAAGAGCCTTGCCTCGCGTCCTCTCGCTTCATCGGCGCCGTCATCCTCTTTGCCGGGGCCGCTCACACGGCCTTCTCTTCCACCGCAACGGGACTTATCCCCCGATGCACCCGTCTACCGTCGCAGATCTGCTTCAACGCCACCGACAGCCATAGCACCCCCGATGCCTACACGGCGCTGCAAGAGAGGTGGTACTTCATATCTCCTCAACTTTTTGATCTCAACCAGAAAATAGATTGTAACTTGGAATTTAGTTCTTAGTTCGAAGCAAACAATGGATGCTAAATATCATTTCTCCGGTTTGCAGCTTTAAATCTGCCATGGCACAGTCATAATACGGTTTAATTGATCATGCTTAGGGTTTAATTGATCATGTTGGTTCCGTGGTGGTTTCTTTAATAGAAATCGGAGGGGAAACCCTCTTTTGCTATAAAAAATGCTTAGGGTTTCCCCCTTTTATGATCACTATACGACCAGAATACGTGCTTCGTGTCATAATAGCACTGCTCCACCCATCAAGCTAAACAAGCTTAGTAGTTCAAATACGAATCTGATATTATTAAAACAGAGTCATTTAATTGGTCAGCTAAATGTTCCTAATTCAGTTTCGAAAATGCATGTTCGCCGCTCGGGTGTGTATCTCTACAGGGTGCCCATGGTGGGCTGGCCCACCCTGGGATTTTGGGTCATCCCAGGCCCCGATTCCCCTTTGTTCTGCTGCGCGCTTCCGATCTCTACTTGCCCCCAGCTGCCTGCCTCGCCGGCGACTTGCCGTCCCTGGACGGCATGACTCTAGGAGGAGACACCGGGCTAGCAGGAGGTCAGGAGCCGCTCGCCCTACAGCGTCACCACTGCCCGGGCGCACCGCCGTGCCTACCTTCCCAGTCCGTTCAGGGCTCAGGCGTGCAGCACCCACTATGCCAACCCGATTTATCCTGAGATACGTCCTCAACACTCAGCACTTGAGCAGCCACTCCTCATCACCCATTTTCTAATTGATTCATTACTCATTAGGCAGGACTGTCATTAGGGTTTGTTGTGTGCTGAGTGCTACCTACACTTAATGGTTCAGATGTATTTCAGTAATCTTTAGTACCTATAAAGTTCACAGGGTTTCAAAATTCTGGCCCTAGGAACAGACACTAGTCATTTTGATTGTTGGTCATAGTGACATTGACCAAGATCACTACTGCAGGCCAGGTTTGTTGACAATTTTACTTGTCTTTCTTACTCATTCGATGTGATATCCGATTATTCACGTCGATTAGTTGCAAACAGTAAGTGCTAGACAAACTTCTTGATTCAGATTTTGGACGGTCTCTTACTGCAGTTACAATTCTGCATACTTGTCCTAGTGAGCTCACAAGTAAATGATTGATTCACTACATCTATGCTTGCCTTCTCATATTTGTTGTCAATATTCTTTTAGGGTGGACCACCCTGTTTCAAAATACTGGAACCGTAGACATGAGTGAATAGTATTTCTCTGTGTGATCTCTTCCATCATGTGTGGGCAACGAACACTGCATTGTATAGAAAGAAAGTGTCATTTCCAGCTTTTGCATAGGCTACGATCTTTTACATGGAATACAATCTGCCTACTTGCTTTGTGTTGCACTACCAACACTCCACCCTTGAAGCTAAACATTATGCCACTCATAATTCCTTGGTTTATTTGTTCAAATACGAATTTGATATGATTCTAATGTTCTTACTTCAGTTTTGAAATGTGTGTCTGCCTGTTATAGAGACATAAGGGGTTTGTATTTCTGTGTGTGGTCTGGTCAGCACGGTTGGGGGGTGAACTTTGCATATGCAGGGGTTTATAGGGAGACACTCTTCGAGTTGAATCCGCAATGCATTCCGTAGATAATCTGACTACTTTTTATGTTTTCATGAATCTCAGATTCTGAATAGCATCATAATGATTATGAGCTTGCGCGCATGAAAAGAATAAAGCAGAACAATGCCATGGCTGTCAAACTTGGCATTAAGGGATTGAAATCAAGTCTGGATGCAATGCAATGCAAACGCTCTCCACCTACAGACTCATGCTCAGAATATGATCCTAACAGTGATTCTGAGCTAGAGGGAGACCTAAGTCAATGTAGCTCCCTAGTGGATGAGTCAGAGGCAGATGCCCTATCTTATTCACCCATCAAGGTGCTTGCTCTAACTTTCCACGGTTATATTGATCGCACATATCTTGCAACTGATGCTTTGCATTGCTTCTACTTTGTTGCACTATGGTTAAGTTTAGTTTACACATCGTGTATGTGAATACGCCCCGCCTATCCATTTTCAGTACATATTCCATCTGTCATCATACCATATTTATCCATTCAAATGCTGTTTTTGTGTATCAGACGTTCAAAAGGAAGAGGGCGATTGCTGATTGCGGAGGAGCACAAGCAAAGTATTTGGAAAAGGTAGTGACACCTGATAAATCAAATAGCCCATTAGGTGTAGTAGCAATATCACCTGACCCGCAAAACACCCCAACTCTAGCAGACTCTAGCCCTACTACACTGGTCATTTCTGATGCCCCAACTCAGCAGACCCCAACTGCAGCAAACAGTATGATGATGCCAGTTGACATAGCACCAGCTCTACGCTCCAGCAAAGAGTACACCATATCCAGTTGCCAAATCCCTTTTCGAACCAGAGAGAGCCCCAATTGCGGCAAATAGGACCCCTGTTCCATTTCTTCCCAGTTTAGAAGATGAAGCTTATATTGTTGTCAGGAACTTTGTGCGCATCTTTCCTTCATGGAAAGATTATACCGCAGACACAGAATAATTTCCAGTCTTCCTCCGCAACTTACGCGTAAGTAATGTACTAATGTTATTCATGGTAATTACTACATATGTTTCTGCTGACAGAAGACACAAGATTTCATTCTTTTAAATAGGCGAGGACCAAACTGGATTGTCAAGACGAGCAAGGGTTGGTTGCGCTTTTCAAGCACTCATTGATGAAGTATCGTTCCTACCTGAGGCAAGCGCACTTCGATGGCAAGTCTCTAAACGAAATTTCTGTAAAGTCTCCGATGCTACATTTATTCGACAGTGACTGGAATAATCTTGTTACACATTGGTCTCGTCTGCAGCGTAAGGTACTGTCTATGATATCATATCACAATTTGAACTACATTTCTGCATTTGCCTTAACGTCTCACTTGTACGAAAACTGTTAGCAGAAGAACATTCATTCTCAAGGGACCACAGAATCTCGCAACTATACTGCACACTGCATTGCTCTTGTGAGTACCTCTTGCCCTGTATGACCATACTTACTTTCATAGCAGTTTGATTATGTAGCATCACTGCACATGTTAGCCTCGTTATCGTCCATTTGGTGGACATTATAAGATCCGTATGGACTCTTACATAAATTTAGAATCAACCCAATGCTTTTGAAGAGGTTTAGCTCTGCAGTCCTCTTGTAAGGACTGGACGTCATCTATCACTGTACTTACATTAACAGCTACTCCCTCCGTCCCATAATATAAGAATGTTTTGTACAGTACACCAGTGTTCAAAACACTCTTGTATTATGGGAAGTGGGATTGGTTCATTGTGTAGCATTCTGCATCTTATCTCCCTCGCCCACCATTTACTAAAGATATCAGATCTATATTTAATCTTACCAAAAAGTTGAATACACAGACAATGCCAGTGCAGAAGTGTAGCCCATTGGTCTTGTCAGTACATTTTGTCCTGTAACGCTTGTACTTCCAGGGATTGGTAGTTGATTATGTAGCATAATCTGCATCTTATCTTCATTATCCTCTATCCCTTCCAGTATTACCATATCTATAATTACTCTCTACAAAATGTAGAGTACAGGCAATGCTTATGAAGAAGATTATGTGCTGAAATTCTTGAGTTATCCTTCCCTTGACATGGAGAAGGGCATTATAAAGCCGGTGTTAACTGTTAATGTAAGTCAGTCCTTCTAAAGCCTTTATCCTCAACTGCTGTTTAATTTGCTCATACTCCCTATCGTTTACTTCTGTTTAGTTTGCTGTTTCTATCAAAATGCATGTTTGCAAGAACCGTAAGTTCCAAGTTTTACTTGTAAAACCAAATTCCTTATTCATACCATGCACATTACTCAATACTCCCTATATGTATGCTTGTTTTTGTGGATCTATAATCCAGTGTGTGGTGAAGCAGCCCACATATGCACCTTGTCATCTCCTGTTTTATCTTACTGATGTGGCTGATGATATGAACAACATGCCATGCACATTAACCAAAATAGATACAATGATTGTCTTTGCCCTTCATCTATGCTTGTTATGTTGACATGGTAATCCAGTAGTGTGGTGAAGCTCCCCGCATTATGAACAATGCCAGATTATGCTATTGATATTTTGAACTTACTCTTTATTTTGTAATTTGAAATTGCATGGAATTGACAGCACAGTTATCATCTTTGTTTATACATGTGGAAAACCTGTCATCTCTCTACTTGTTTCAGGGTGATATGCCTGATGGCATGCACAAGTCTGCTGAAGGCTGTGAGACAAACCCAACATATATTGCAGCAAAGAAGGCAAAACATCTTGAAGATAGTGAGACAACCCCAAAGTCTTGTCTTGATGCAGTGTTCAAGTTACTTGAGACTAGCAGTCAGACAAGCTCACAGAATTCGCTGTCTGAATCAGTTCGACTTCTTCAGTCCCAAGTTCTAGCAGAAAGGCATTCCGCAACTCAACTTCGACTTGAAGTCCTATCTCTAAGAAAGATTGTGGAGAACACCAATGAGAACCTCATTGCTAAACAGCTACACCTCGAAACTATGACCGACATGCTAGGCCGGTCTCACAACCTTGCTCAGAAGCTTGCGCAGTAGTTCCCGCACAAGGCTAACTTTCTTGAACAGTCTTGGAAGTGGTCTCGGTTCAGTATTATTTTGTTACGCTATAATGGTGCCCAGTTTTTGTAATCTGCTTCTTCGTTGCGCTTTATGATCACTGGTGGCGAACTTCGATGCCCAGTGGATGTAATACACCATAAGTCCTTTATTGTACAGTGTAGGTTTATTCTAAGTTACAATGCCATAATTTCTTTATTATATAGAGTAGGTTTGTTCCTAATTCCTACTAGTTACTGCCATCATTCGTTATCTGAAAAAAATCTGATGTAGTCGACCGGGCCAAAACATTCGCCTCTAACGGGCCTGGTTTTTAGCGCGCCACAATTGGGCCGGCCTTCATCTTTCTTGGGCCCGAATGGCCATTGGGGCCTTCACACTTTGCGCCAGGCCCACAACTTACTCCGGCCTATATTCGACCCAAATTTTAGTTGGGCCTTCTGTGGACCCAGCGCTTAGATTGGCCCAGGTAGCGTTGATCCATTAACAGGCTGAATATTCTACTGGCCTGTTACGGCCCAGAAGAAACCATGGGCCTTTAGCAGGCCGAAATGCATGTTGGGCCTCAATTTTCACTAGTCGTCGACAGGCCTTCAGCAGGCTGAAATGTAGACCGGGCCTTTTTTGGCCCAGTTATATGACGAGCCGTTACTAGGCCGAAACATATCTTGGGCCTTAGTTGGCCCACTGATATCATGGGCCTTTAAGAGGCCGAAAGCTTAGTACATGCATCAACGGGCCGAATTATACGACAGGCCTTTAACAGGCCCAAAGTCACGTTGGGCTGAACTGTTGCCACCTTTATCATGGGCAGTTAGTGGGCCGGATGTCGCGTCGGACCATATATGGCCCATGGGTAGCACGGGCCATTCCCAGGCCGAAAGACACACCGGGCTGAAATGGGCCCATGTCTACATCGGGCCTCTAACAGGCCAAAATTTACTGGGCTGTAATTGGGCCCAAATATTCAGCGAACAATTAACGGGCCAGATCTGGCTTCGGGCCGTAAATGGGCCTTTATTAAACATGCCTTTATTGGGCTGGCCCACTAGTACCTGAGTAAGTACTACGGGCCTTTGACTGGGCTGGCCTTTTTAACCTATATGGGCCTCTGTTGGGCCCTGCCACGTGTCGACGTATCATAGGCATGTCTCCTCCAATGGATGGGCGACATCTGGCCCACCGAGGAGCAGACACGTGTTTCCTCCGGCCAATGAGAATTTTACACGTGGAAAATCACCATTGGTCCGGGCTGTTAACGGGTTATCGGATCCAAAACCGGACCCGATAGCTTAATGGCGAGCCATTAAGGTGGATGCCATGTGTCGGTCACCCTTGACGAAAGCACTTCTATGACGCACGATTTATCGTCATGGAAGTGGAAACTTCCGTGATGATAATTTTGGTAATGTCATGGAACACTTCTACGACAGCACAGGTATGACTATCTTGATTCTGTCATAAAATTGTCATGGATGTACATGCATGACAGAAAACGTGACCTACTGTGACAAACACGTATCATCACGGAAGTGTCTTTTTTTTGTAGTGTAACATGTTGCCAAAGGGGGAGAAAGTGTATAGATCATTAGGCTTCGAGAGGGAGAGTGTTTTGCCTTTGCTTGCCTCTCTTGCTACCTTGATCATTTGCTTTGATTGTTTGCATGTTTGATTCATGCTACAATATTTGTGTTATGTGTGTGAGATACTCTTGTGATCATGTGTTTGATCATACTGTGCTTTAATGTGTGCTTGCATGATGATATCTATGATACCCACTACAAAAAAATACACTTCCGTGATGATACGTGTTTGTCACAGTAGGTCACGTTTTCTGTCATGCATGTACATGCATGACGATTTTATGACAGAATCAAGATAGTCATACCAGTGCTGTCGTAGAAGGGTTCCATGACATTACCAAAATTATCATCATGGAAGTGTCCACTTCCATGACGATAAATCACGCGTCATAGATGTGCTTTCGGCAAGGGTGACCGACACATGGCATCCACCGTAACAGGTCGCCATTAAGCCATCGGGTCCCGGTTTGGATCCGATAACCCATTAACAGCCCCGACCAATGGGGATTTTCCACGTGTAAAATCATCATTGGCTGGAGGAAACACGTGTCGGCTCACCGTTGGGACAGAGGTCATCCACTCATTGGACCGAAGGCGCCTATGATACGTCGACATGTGGCACGGCCCAACAGAGGCCCATTCCTGTGAAAAGGCCGGCCCGTTTGACTTGGTCAAAAGGGAGCGGGCCAGCCCACGGAAAGCCTGTTAACGGCCTACTCGCATATAGCCCATTTATAGCCTGCTAACCCAGGGCCCGTTACAGCCTATCCGAATTAGGTCCAGTAGCGTCATCTGGGCCGTCCAATATGATTACAGCCCGTTTTTGTCGGCGTTCTGGGAACGGGGGTCCCCAGACTTGCCTGCCTGCGGCCCGCGGCGTGGCTGTGCTAGCAGGCCTGTACGGCCCATCTTCATCAACAAGGCGTTCAAGACCCTCGCGAGGGGCCATGCCTCGCGAGGGGGACGGCACAAGACCTCCTCAGGAGCGGCCTCACCAGGTTGCCTCGCGAGGAGCGGAGAGATCAAGGCAGGGAAAACCTCACGAGGTTCTCGTGACGTGAGCCATGACGATCAAGATCAGGCGGGCGCCAGGCGGGCGCCAGCGCACGCAGTGTCCATGTTTCCTCTTTGGTGCTAAGGGAGCAAGCGCAGGCGCAGAGTACCGAGGCATCAAGCAAAGGTTTCCATATCAGTGCAACGAGACCAAGACCAGCAGGACGGCAAGACGGAGGTCACCATGGAGCCCAAGGCGGCGTCACCACCAGAGCCTTTTGCAGGCGAAGACCGCTTTTGTCAGGATAAGCTGTACTGGCTGTCCCCTTTCAAATTGGCCGTTGTTGGCTCCCTTCCCGCTCAATATTTGGGAAGAGGACCAGGGCCTATATAAGTAGAACTAGCCACCACCGTATGGGGCATCTGATCTAGGGGGATCGATTCCATCTTCCATCCTCACACCCACAAGTTCACTGAGCACAAGAACACCTCAACCTCAGGAGGCTGTTCTTCCCCTTGTACTGTTCATCATCAGAACAAGAGGCAATCCACCACCACCACACTGGAGTAGGGTATTACACCACAACGGTGGCCTGAACCAGTATAAATCTTGTGTCTTTTGTGTTGTGAGTTCATCGAGTTCGTCCGCGAGATCTTAGCTAGTTAGGACGCGGATCGGTAGGAGGGAAAGAACTTCGCGCGCACCCCAGAGTTCGAACCTTAAGGGTTTTGCCGGAACCCGTGATCCGACATTTGGCGCGCTAGGTAGGGGTGCGCCGGAGCTTCCCTTCCGTCGCTCCGCGTCGCCTCACTCCATCATCTCCATGGCGGACGCTCGCCGTGCTCGCGATGAGCACCGGGCCGCCCTCGCCACCCGCGTCGCTCAAACGGCTCCCGTCGGCGGGCCACCTCGTCGTTCTCCGTCGCCTGCCGCCAACGCCGCCACCGGCCCGGCGGGGAATGAGCAGCAAGTGTCCTCACTGCACCCCTCGGTGCGGCAGGACGGCCGCACCGCCCCCCCCCCCCCCCCCCCCCCCCCCCCCCCCCCCCCCCCCCCCCCCCCCCCCCCCCCCCCCCCCCCCCCCCCCCCCCCCCCCCCCCCCCCCCCCCCCCCCCCCCCCCCCCCCCCCCCCCCCCCCCCCCCCCCCCCCCCCCCCCCCCCCCCCCCCCCCCCCCCCCCCCCCCCCCCCCCCCCCCCCCCCCCCCCCCCCCCCCCCCCCCCCCCCCCCCCCCCCCCCCCCCCCCCCCCCCCCCCCCCCCCCCCCCCCCCCCCCCCCCCCCCCCCCCCCCCCCCCCCCCCCCCCCCCCCCCCCCCCCCCCCCCCCCCCCCCCTACTAACAAGACCAATGGGCTACACTTCTGCACTGGCATTGTGTGTGTATTCAACTTTTTGGTAAGATTAAATATAGATCTGATATCTTTTAGTAAATGGTGGGCGAGGGAGATAAGATGCAGAATGCTACACAATGAACCAATCCCTCTTCCCATAATACAAGAGTGTTTTGAACACTGGTGTACTGTACAAAACGTTCTTATATTATGGGATGGAGGGAGTAGTTGTTAATGTAAGTACAGTGATAGACGATGTTCAGTCCTTAAAAGAGGACTACAGAGCTAAACCTCTTCAAAAGCATTGGGTTGATTCTAAATTTATGTAAGAGTCCATACGGATCTTATAATGTCCATCAAATGGATGATAACGAGGCTAACATGTGCAGTGATGCTACATAATCAAACAGCTATGAAAGTAAGTATGGTCATACAGGGCAAGAGGTACTCACAAGAGCAATGCAGTGTGCAGTATAGTTGCGAGATTCTGTGGTCCCTTGAGAATGAATGTTCTTCTGCTAACAGTTTTCGTACAAGTGAGACATTAAGGCAAATACAGAAATGTAGTTCAAATTGTGATGTGATATCATAGACAGTACCTTACACTGCAGACGAGGCTAATGTGTAACAAGATTATTCCAGTCACTGTCGGATAAATGTAGCACTAGAGACTTTACAGAAATTTTGTTTAGAGGCTTGCCATCGAAGTGCGCTTGCCTCAGGTAGCAATGATACTTCATCAACGAGTGCTTGAAAAGCGCAACCAACCCTTGCTCGTCTTGACAGTCCAGTTTGGTCCTCGCCTATTTAAAAGAATGAAATATTGTGTCTTTTGTCAGCAGAAACATATGCAGTAATTACCATGAATAACATTAGTACATTACTTACGCGTAAGTTGCGGAGGAAGACTGGAAATTGTTCTATGTCTGCGGTATAATATTTCCATGAAGGAAAGATGCGCACAAAGTTCCTGACAACAATATAAGCTTCATCTTCTAAACTGGGAAGAAATGGAACATGGGTCCTATTTGCTGCAACTGGGGCTCTCTCTGGTTCGAAAAGGGATTTGGCAACTGGATTTGGTGTACTCTTTGCTGCAATGGGGGTGCTATGTCAACTGGCATCATCATACTATTTGCTGCAGTTGGGGTCTACTGAGTTGGGGCATCAGAAATGACCAGTGTAGTAGGGCTAGAGTCTGCTAGAGTTGGGGTGTTTTGCGGGTCAGGTGATATTGCAACTACACCTAATGGGCTATTTGATTTATCATGTGTCACTACCTTTTCCAAATACTTTGCTTGTGCTCCTCCGCGATCAGCAATCGCCCTCTTCCTTTTGAACGTCTGATACACAAGAACAACATTTGAATGGATAAATATGGTATGATGATAGATGGAATATGTACTGAAAATGGATAGGCAGGGCGTATTCACATACACGATGTGTAAACTAAGCTAATGGCAGTGCAACAAAGTAGAAGCAATGCGAAGCATCAGTTGCAAGATATATGCGACCAATATAACCGTGGAAAGTTAGAGCAAGCACCTTGATGGGTGAATAAGATAGGGCATCTGCCTCTGACTCCTCTACTAGGGAGCTACATTGACTTAGGTCTCCCTCTAGCTCAGAATCACTGTTAGGCCCCCCCCCCCCCCCCCCCCCCCCCCCCCCCCCCCCCCCCCCCCCCCCCCCCCCCCCCCCCCCCCCCCCCCCCCCCCCCCCCCCCCCCCCCCCCCCCCCCCCCTGAGGAGATATGAAGTACCACCTCTCTTGCGGTGCCGTGTAGGCATCGGGGGTAATAGGCAGACACGCATTTCAAAACTGAAGTAGGAATATTAGAATCATATCAAATTCATATTTGAACAAATAAATCAAGGAATTATGAGTGGCATAATGTTTAGCTTCAAGGGTGGAGTGTTGGTAGTGCGACACAAAGCAAGTAGACAGATTGTATTCCATGTAAAAGATTGTAGCCTATGTAAAAGCTGGAAATGACACTTTCTTTCTATACAATGCAGTGTTCGTTGCCCACACATGATGGAAGAGATCACATGGAGAAATACTATTCACTCATGTCTACGGTTCCAGTATTTTGAAACAGGGTGGTCCACCCTAAAAGAATATCGACAACAAATATGAGAAGGCAAGCATATATGTAGTGAATCAATCATTTACTTGTGAGCTCACTAGGACAAGTATGCAGAATTGTAACTCCAGTAAGAGACCGTCCAAAATCTGAATCAAGAAGTTTGTCTAGCACTTACTGTTTGCAACTAATCGACGTGAATAATTGGATATCATATCGAATGAGTAAGAAAGACAAGTAAAATTGTCAACAAACCTGGCCTGTAGTAGTAATCTGGGACAATGTCACTACGACCAACAATCCAAAATGACTAGTGTCTATTCCTAGGGCCGGAATTTTGAAACCCTGTGAACTTTACAGGTACGAAAGATTACTGAAATACATCTGAACCATTAAGTGTAGGTAGCACTCAGCACACAACAAACCCTAATGACAGTCCTGCCTAATGAGTAATGAATCAATTAGAAAATGGGTGATCAGGAGTGGCTGCTGAAGTGCTGAGTGTTGAGGACGTATCTCAGGATAAATCGGGTTGTCGTAGTGGGTGCTGCACGCCTGAGCCCTGAACAGACTGGGAAGGTAGGCACGGCGGCGCGCCCGGGCAGCGGTGACACTGTAGGGCGAGCGGCTCCTGACCTCCTGCTAGTCCGGCGTCTCCTCCTAGAGTCATGCCGTCTGGGGACGGCAAGTCGCCGGCGAGGCAGGCGGCTGGGGGCGAGTAGAGATCGGAAGCACGCAGCAAACAGAGGGGATTCGGGGCCTGGGACGATGCAAAATCCCAGGGTGGGCCGGCCCACCGTGGGCACCCTGTAGAGATACACACCCGAGCGGCGAGCATGCATTTTCGAAACTAAATTAGGAACATTTAGCTGACCAATTAAACGACTCTATTTTAATAATATCAGATTCGTATTTGAACAACTGAGCTTGTTTAGCTTGATCGGTGGAGCAGTGCTATTATGACACGAAGCACGTATTCTGATCGTATAGTGATCATAAAAGGGGGAAACCCTAAGCATTTTTTTTAGCAAAAGAGGGTTTCCCCTCCGATTTCTATAAAAGAAACCACCACGGAACCAACATGATCAATTAAACCCTAAGCATGATCAATTAAACCGTATTATGACTGTGCCATGGCAGATTTAAAGCTGCAAACCGGAGAAATGATATTTAGCATCCATTGTTTGCTTTGAACTAAGAACTAAATTCTAAGAGCTGAAAAGAAAGTAGAGTAACCAAGTTACGATATATTTTCTGGTTGAGATCAAAAAGTTGAGGAGATATGAAGTACCACCTCTCTTGCGGTGCCGTGTAGGCATCGGGGGTGCGATGGCTGTCGGTGGTGCTGAAGCAGATCTGCGACGGTAGACGGGTGCATCGGGGGATAAGTCCCGTTGCGGTCGAAGAGAAGGTCGTGTGAGCGGCCCCGGCAAAGAGCACGACGGCGCCAATGAAGCGAGAGGACGCGATGCAAGGCTCTTGGTCCATCGCCGTGGATGAGAAACGTCCATCTCTAGCAGTGGATGACGCGGTCTTGGTAGGCGCTCCGGCATGGTGGAGGACGGTGGCGATGGATGGGGTGGAGGACGGCGGCGATGGATGGGGTGGCGGACGGAGGAGGCAGGTGTGGGGATGGTGTTCTAGCGCGGACGGTGTATGAATGGGAAAATGGAGGGAGAGGTATGGGGAACCATGTTTTTGGGACGCGCCTGTCTGAAATATGGGAAAGTTATGACGGTAATCTCGCATCTCGCCAATATTTGCCCAGAGCGATTTCGGGCGAGGAGAGGGTGTTTTGGTGCCCATGGTTGGTGCCCACGGTGTATGAACGGGGCTGACAGGTAGGGCGGTTGTGTCACGTTTGAGTGAAGTTACAAACCTGCCCCTATTGAAAATATTTGCCTACATCGATTTTGGCCGAGTCAAGTTTGTTTTGCCGCCCACCGTGTATGAATGGGGAAATGGAGGGAGAAACAGAGGTCTTTCGGATGAGCTTGAATCAAATGTGTTTTGCCGCCCATGTTTTGCACCCACCATGTTGGAATGGGCTCAGAGGCGGTCGTGTCACGTCTAATTGAAGTTACTAACCTACCCCTATTGAAAGCAGTGGAAATCGGGCTGATGGATTGTCCGTGTAATGCGTAGACAGTAATTTCCATCTCCCAAACACTTGGCTGCGGGCAGCCGATGTGGGAGTGGACATTTTGCCGCTTCTTTCGAATTTTGGGACAATAAGCATCCACGTTTACCCTGGCAACTAAATTCGAATCCATTTTGTATTCCTATACAAATCTTTATAAATCATTCTATGTGTTTTTATATATCTTCAAAAGCACGACAAAGATGTATTCCACTGTCATATATGAATATGATTTACAAATGCCGATACTCAAATTCAGAGGCTAGAATCCAGTTTAAGGTGAATTCAAATATTTGGAACACTTTATGTTCAACTCAAATGTCACACGCAGCATAATGTGTACTCCCATTTAGATATGTACACAAGCGATGTATCAAGATTCAAATACCGAGTCAATCAACGAAGAATGTACATAACTAACACACATGTAAACACTTATAGATTATATGGATCAATAATATCAACTAACATACATAAGCCAGGCCGCTGTACTTTTTATGCTAGAACAGCATCCTTTTTTTAGCGAAGCTACTACAGCATCTTTGCCCTTTATGATGCGTGCCACTTATGGTCCATCTATACTACTATTATTGCTGAATGCACATTCAGCCCGATTGGCATATTTGTAGGTCTGGCACAGCAATCAAAATGAAATGTCTCCGAGCCTTATCAATTAATACAGACTTGTGATCAAATAAAATTACAAACCAAAAAACAAAAAACAATTATTACATGATCTCTAAAACAAATGGTTTGATTGATTACATGAACAAACAACACAAAGGTTATTCAACGATGGAAAGAACATTTCACCTATGATTTACCAAGTGGGCATTTAATTTCCTTTTTTCCTTCAGGACCTTAACAATGTGGTTAGTCTCAGCTTGCTTCATTTTGAAATCCACAAAATATTTAATGGTTGTCTTGAGTACTGCTTGTGATTGTGTTGTTTGCTTCCTCAACATGTCAACTTCATCTCTAAGTGCAGAAGAAGAATCTCTTTCTCCCACTAGTTTAGCCTCTAGAGCATCAGCAGTTGGTAATTCATGATGCAGGATTGGGCCGGTGCCACTGCTGTGGGATGATACAACGTGCATGGGGACATCGCTCTTTGATCTTGGGCTAACCTGTTTTGCCATTAAAGTTCCGATTGGATTTCGAAAAGTTGAAGTTAGCAAAACATCTCAAGTAGGAGTTATAACATCAAACCAGTTAAACAAACAAGGAATTAAAGAGTTTCAATTGGATGCTGAAAAGTAGTTATTAACATCCTTGTAACCGATTGTTGCAGCAGCAAAGCAGTTAAACAAACAAGTTTTGCAAAAGGTACCTGTTGTGGCATTGGAGTTTCTCTTGGATCCTGAAAACTTGAGTAGCCAGTAATGTGATTAGAGCAACTGGTTGCAGCAGCAAAGCAGTTAAACAAACAAGTTTTGCAAAAGGAACCTGTTGTGGCATTGGAGTTTCTCTTGGATCCTGAAAAGTTGAGTAGTCAGTAACTTGATTAGAGCAACAAGTTACAGCAGCAAACCTGTTACACAAATATTTTTTTGAAAATGTACCTGCTGTGCAATTGGACTTCCAATTTGATCCTGAAAACTTGAAGTTGGAAAGATCATTACAGCAACAAGTTACAGCAGCAAACCAGGTAAACATGGAAGTTTCTGAAAACATACCTGTTGTGCCAACGGAGTTTCAGTTGGACCCTGCAAACTTGAATGTTAGCAATCAATAAATAAAGTTTTGCAAGAGCCATAAGAAACTAACATCAAACTAGTAAAACTAAACGGTTTTGGCAACGTATTTAATTACACATGAACTAGTAAAACTAACAAGTTCTTGGCAACAAGTCGGTACCGTTTACCAGCAACACAGACATCTGTAAATTTCTTTGATGTAAGAAAAATGATTCCAACATATATATAAGCTAAAAAGATGGTGTCCCTCATATAAACCTGACATTTGTCTATCTATGAACATGCAAACATTACTAGTGCTACAAGTGATAACAGCAAACCATTTAAACAAACAGGGTATCAGAACGTAAATTACACGTGAATTCTGCTGCACCCTAGAAGTAAATATGACCAGCTATCTAGGTGCTTAAGTAGCTATTTAAGTTCAGGTAAACAGGTAATTCTTAACAGTAAGTATCAAACACATATATAGGCACAGTCTATAATAGGATTAACAGGCTATGGCACTATGTAATCAGTAGCAAACTAAATTAAGCCAAGCAACGTAGTTGAACAATTTTGCAATAAGTGGCTAACTAAAATTCTGAGAAGCAGATAACTGAACTTACGCTAGCTCTTTGTACAGGCACACTGCAACTTCTTTTTCGCTTACAAGGTTCTATGAAGGAGTCCATGGCATCAATTGCTTGGATACGCGGTCCCAATACTTCTTTCTTCCCACACTGCATTGGTAAGTCGAATGGTCAATCTGGTAAGATAGTGCGTCCTTGATATGTTATATGAGGACGTGTAGTCAGACTAGTTGTAGCCACACACATCACACTGGCTTTTACTGTATATTTCATGCGATTACATTTGGCATATCAAGATCTAAGCAATCTACAATAGGATGAAAAGACTGGCATCCTTCACATTATTAGCGAACTCAGTTCATAGAAACAAGCAATCCAACCATTCTGTGGGTAAATCAAAAGCGCCACTGGAATATTTTTCACTACCCCAATCATACACACAAAAAGGGGGCGACGCCACCATAGGGGCTGGTATGGGCGGCCGCTTCGGGTGGCTGGAAAGTGTGCACCTAGTTTGAGTCGTCCAGGTTGGCCGAGGCTAGTTTTGTTCGGCCCAACGCACAAGCAGGCAATGTAAAAAATGAAGAAAAATGTTTCAATTTGGATGGGCCAATAACGTAAGTGCAAGGCAGGCCCTATAGCAGGCTCGCGGCCCAAACGAGCGCCTCCCATATCGATCGACAGCAGGAAAAATCCCAATTCGTTCGCTCCAGCCTCTAGTCTGGTTCGCTCCTAACCTAGCCGCCGCTGGACAGACCGACACAGCACTTCCTCGCGCCCTCGTTGGAGGGTGGTCGCCGAGCTTCAATCGAACGGAAGGACAAGAAGATGAAGATCCAACCCTGGGTGTAGCTTGCGTGGGAGGCAGCGGCAGCAGCACGGGCATGGCATCGAGCTTGCGCAAACGGACAGTCGCAGCTTGCAAGAGTAGCATGTGCAACGAGCAGGTACATCACATCCCTGATTATATCTAATTCAACTGTTCAATTTCTGGCCAATAGTTAAAGCTGACGGTGTTGTAAAACTGCTTGTATGTGGGGAATCTATGAGAAAATGAAACCAATTTTTGCTTATTTTATAACTCCCCGAATCAATATTGAACTGACTGAATCTGACGTATCTAATCAAGTTTCCGGTGCAAACATACAAGCTCATGTTGTTCTTGAGCCTGAAGTGTCTAATGAACAGACTGCTAATGAAGGATTTCATGCAAACATTTTACATGCTCCTGGTGATGAACATATAGTGTCTAATGAGGGATCTAATGCAAGCATTTTGCAAGCTCCCATTGAAGGATTTAGTGTCTAATGATGATCTGCTATGTTGAGAGAGACATAGAGATTTGCAGGCATTGATGACAAGCAAATTATAGTACATTTTCATGGCTTGAGGAAACGTCGAGGCCATCTACCAGAAAGTCCCCGTATCATGACAATGTAGCATAAATACTTTTCTAATCTGTTGTTTGAAACTATTGGCATACTTGTGCAGGATAGATATATTGATATGCAGTTTGCGCACTGGTTATAGGTGCAATTACACTTCGATATTTTCAGCCAGAGAATGAATAATTCAAGCAAGTACAGACCATGTTAGTAGTCCTTGTACACCATGTTGCATTTTGTGTTTTTTGGTGCTTGCATCACTTAGTGTTTTATAATCTGAACTATTTTGGATCATTAGCTGGTTTTCAAACTGCATGTAGCTTCTCATTTCTCAAGTTATGTTGATTTCCGGAGTGCAAGTGCCTTCGTATTTTTCAAGTTAAATGTTCGCCCCTGGTAACTTGAATTCGTGGATCCGCCACTGCACACAAATCATACACGCATGCCAGTACGAATTAAATGAAATGCAGGGACTTATGCTAGCTTGTTGTATAGGCTCACTGCAGCTCTGCTTGCGCTTGGGATGTTCCATGTACAAGTCCATGTTGCCACTTGCTCGGATGTGCAGGCCTTGTGCTCCTTACATCCCCCTCTGCATTTTTGACACGGCGAATGATTGATCAAATAAGAGGAATCGACCTTGCTGTTGTACCGGAGGACAGATACTTACAAGGTTATACGGGTGTGCAGGATGTGTACCAGATCCCGTAGCGCCGTCATGCTTCGCTAAAAAATGGTTTTGCTTGTTTCAGATGATATCTCCAGAAGAAATAAGAGTTAAAGTCAGAGTTGCATAGGCTTGTAAGCTAAGAGAGCAGTGAAAGGATATCCAAACATCGTCAGAACAGCGCACAAGGGAGTGATGTGTGGATACCTAGTTTGGGCCGGCGTTTGGGCATGCTCGCCTAGCTAGAGTGCGGGTCACTTCAGAGCCGTTGAGGGTGATGCACTGGCGTTGGCTGGCCGTGCACGGATGCAGATCTTGTGTGGCAGTGGAGTGCTACGATGCGGTAGACGAGACCGTTGGTGAAGCCCCAACGGCCTCGAGGGGCGGAGGTGTGATGATGTGCTTGGTGAAGTAGCCCCGGTGAGTTGGGAGATGGCGTCGGTGAAGTGCACCTGATGCGATGGAAGTCGGTGTCTGTGAGGCACGTCGGATGCAGTGGCCGACATTGTCGGTGGACCACCCGGTGCGGTGGACGAGGGCGTAGATGAGGTAGCTCCGGTGCGGTGGTGAAGCGCGACCGTCGTCTTCGTCGTCGTCGTCCGGCATAGAGGTGGGGAAAGAGACGAGATGAGGGGCGATTCGAACTTTGCTTGGGTTGGCGGCGAATTGGGGATTTGAGCAATCTGGGCGCGGAAGGGGACGGTGGAGAAGGGAGATTTTGCAGGGCTGGAATTGGGGCCGCCAGATATTTCAATCCGAAACGTGAAAGCGCGAACTTATTTTGTCGTCGTCCTTTTTTTAGGGGGGAGGGGGAGGGAGGGAGGGGGTGGGTGGCTGGGTGCTAAACCACCGTACGACACACACGACCACCACGACACGACCCTGGTCTGCCTGGTGCGCCTACATTTGAGAGGAGATTTGAGAATGCAAATGAATCTTCTTTCATTTGCAAACGAATCTGTATGTATTACCATGCCCGTGTTTTCCTTGCAAATAATTAGTCATTCGAAACGAGATACTATAAATTAATTAATGAGGAGTTATTTGAAATAAAAAATGAAACGGTATCCATGGTATCCACGCTAACGTAGATTAGAGTGTGTGTCACATAATTAGTTATTTGAATTAGAGTGTGTGTCACATAGTGATCTCCAATTCTAACGTGGATTTCGCATTTCACTATATCCACGCTACTTTTTTAATACAAATTCATATGTATATGATGAACACCATGGTAGTGAGAAAACTTTTGGATGGATTCAAACATATGACCTACAAAAATAGCACAACAATCGAGTCAATGTCAACTGTTCCAAACCTAGTATGGCACGAATTCGAAATAATTACCCATATGCATGGTCCTCAGTTCAAATCTTACAATGTACACCGAATTGAAACATCGATATTAAGTCTAGTACTATCTACATTCAAATGTTATTTTTAGCCCCCCCCCCTCGGCACACACGCTACATACTTCCTGTATCGGTCAATCTTCCTCTCCTAACCAGCTTAGGAAGCTATCGGTTTCCGACACACGTTCATTCTTTCTCTCCATGTTTCGATCTCTAACTCTCTCAACTATACAACCCCATTTTTCCACTCTGTTACCAAATGTATTTACCTCACACACCTGCCATTGCACCCCATGCCGAGCTCTCTCTCTTTCTCTCTCTCTCTCTCTCTCTCCCTCCCACCCTCTCTCGCTAGATACATGCATTGCCTATCTAGCCCCCAACCTCTCGTGCGCACGCACGCATGTTGTCTATCTAGGTCACTCCCTCGAGACCGTCTCACTCTTTCTTCCGCACGGCGGGCCACACTCGCTCAATCTCGCTCTCTTTATCTGAGTCTCGATTAACCTCATTTTCTTTCACACACAAATGATATATCTCCTTGTTCGGGCCTTGATCGACACACTTTATACTCTCTCACGCAGATTGTCTATCTAGGTCAGTCCATCCAAGCCGCCCCCACTCTTTCGACCTCATGGCGGGCCACGCTCACTACTAGGAAAAGGCATGCTAGTGGCGCACCACTTTTGCTTACTAATGGCGCACTAGTGGTGCACCACTAGCACCACGCCATTAGATTTTTTTACTAATGGCGCACCACTGGTGCGCCATTAGTATCTGGTGGTGCGCCATTAGTATAGCCCTCGGTGCGCCATTAGTATCTGGTATACTAATGGCGCACCACATGGAAGTGCGCCATTAGTAACAGTTTTTTTTCAAAAAAAATTAAATTTTTTTTTTGCAGAAATTTTTTTTATTTTTTTTTTGTTTTTTTCTTAATCTCAGGTCGCTATGGCTTAATCTCGGGTCAATATGCTTAATCTCAAGTCAAATCGCACTCTGTGGTCAAACTTCCCGGAAGGTCACCCATCCTCACACTACTCCAGCCCGAGCACGCTTAACTTCGTAGTTCTATCCAACCCCAGCACCAGCTCACTTCACGGGCACTTGTTGATATATATATATCATATCAATCCTATTAAACCTTCTTGATGTCTAGGACTTTGTTCATGTTCATGAGTATGATGAAATTTTGAAAAAATATTTCAAACTTCCCGGTCATATTACGTATTATCATATTTTGAAAAAAATATTCAAATTTTTTTTTCGAAACCAATTTTTTTTTCTGTTACTAGTGGCGCACCTAGCAAACGGTGCGCCACTAGTAAGTTTGAATTTTTTTGAATTTTTTTGCTTATAGATCTTAAAAGCCCCGTAACTTTTTTTCTGTTAGGTTTTTGAGGATTTTGAAAATGTTTAACGGGGTTCCCCCCGGTTAAAATCGGATGTAACTTTTCGAGTAGATGATTTTTCATATAAAAAACTTTTTAATCCAAGTTCGTATGCAAAAGTTATGCCCATTTTACAAATTCCAGAGATATTTTGCAAATAAAGTCGAAATTCATATTTATAAATTTTCCCAACAAGTAGACCACATATCACATGGGAAACTTATTTTCTTTTATTTTTTTGACATTTCCGTCATTTTCTTTTATTTTTTTTAAACTGAAAAGGCGGTCCGGGGGGGGGTGCATTCGGTGGAATTTTTGGGCTTCGGTGGAATTTGTAGGGCCAAGTTAGTAATGGCGCACCGTGGGAGTGGTGCGCCATTACTAGTTCAACTAGTAATGGCGCACCACACACACGGTGCGCCATTACTAGTTTTGAAAAAAAATTGAAACAAAATTTGAAAAAAAATTACTAGTGGCGCACCGTGGATGTGGTGCGCCATTACTAGTTTAACTAGTAATGGCGCACTATCCACTGGTGCGCCATTAGTAGTTTTGAAAAAAAAATTAAAAAAAATTGAAAAAAAAATTTAAAAAAAATTTAAAAAAAATTACTAGTGGCGCACCGTGCATGTGGTGCGCCATTACTAGTTTAACCCCCCCCCCCCCCCCCCCCCCCCCCCCCCCCCCCCCCCCCCCCCCCCCCCCCCCCCCCCCCCCCCCCCCCCCCCCCCCCCCCCCCCCCCCCCCCCCCCCCCCCCCCCCCCCCCCCCCCCCCCCCCCCCCCCCCCCCCCCCCCCCCCCCCCCCCCCCCCCCCCCCCCCCCCCCGTCTGGTGCGCCATTAGTGGCCATATCATCTATAGCCCTTTTCCTAGTAGTGGCTCGCTCAATCTCTCTCTCTCTCCCTCCCTCTCTCTCTCTCTATCTCTCTTTGTATGTCTCGATTGACCTCGCTCTTTCTCGGACACAAACGATATATCTCCATGTTTGAGCCCAATTCGACATATTCATATTGTATACTCTCTCACGCACCTATCTAGGTCACTCTCTCCAACCCGTATCACTCTTTCGATCGCACGACGACCCACACTCGCCCAATCTCTCTCCCTTTATATATGTAATCGATTGACCTTGCTTCCTCCCACGCACAAAATATATATACATGTCTGTGACTAGATCATCTCTCAAGCTCTATCTTACAGCCCTCACCCTTCCAAAAGCTTAATCGGACAATATCTCTCCAGAGCATATATATCTTTTCAATGAATGGCGGACCACACTCACTTTGTCTCTCTATCTATATGTCTCTCGATTGACCTCGCTTTCTCACGCCGTATCTCCCACACATTGAAGCTACCTCTCCATCCCTCGCAAAGCTGGAGCTATTTACATTGCGAGGGGGACTCCAACCTTGGATTAATTTGTGTAGGCATTTATTCCGGTGGTAGATTATATTTTTGTAGCATTCGGCCCACAACTACTCCAAACACCGTTGCAACCCCCGCACCTCCCGCAATTGATTTCCCTCTGGCTCGGTCATCGCTCTCTCGCACGTCCTTTCTCACCTTCAACATCGCACCATGGTATTATTGCAAAAAACTCTGATTATTACAAATAAGCTACAAAACTACACACCGATAGTCCACTTGGAATGGAATAAATTTCGACCCACAAATTAAAGCCCCCCCCCCCCCCCCCCCCCCCCCCCCCCCCCCCCCCCCCCCCCCCCCCCCCCCCCCCCCCCCCCCCCCCCCCCCCCCCCCCCCCCCCCCCCCCCCCCCCCCCCCCCCCCCCCCCCCCCCCCCCCCCCCCCCCCCCCCCCCCCCCCCCCCCCCCCCCCCCCCCCCCCCCCCCCCCCCCCCCCCCCCCCCCCCCCCCCCCCCCCCCCCCCCCCCCCCCCCCCCCCCCCCCCCCCCCCCCCCCCCCCCCCCCCCCCCCCCCCCCCCCCCCCCCCCCCCCCCCCCCCCCCCCCCCCCCCCCCCCCCCCCCCCCCCCCCCCCCCCCCCCCCCCCCCCCCCCCCCCCCCCCCCCCCCCCCCCCCCCCCCCCCCCCCCCCCCCCCCCCCCCCCCCCCCCCCCCCCCCCCCCCCCCCCCCCCCCCCCCCCCCCCCCCCCCCCCCCCCCCCCCCCCCCCCCCCCCCCCCCCCCCCCCCCCCCCCCCCCCCCCCCCCCCCCCCCCCCCCCCCCCCCCCCCCCCCCCCCCCCCCCCCCCCCCCCCCCCCCCCCCCCCCCCCCCCCCCCCCCCCCCCCCCCCCCCCCCCCCCCCCCCCCCCCCCCCCCCCCCCCCCCCCCCCCCCCCCCCCCCCCCCCCCCCCCCCCCCCCCCCCCCCCCCCCCCCCCCCCCCCCCCCCCCCCCCCCCCCCCCCCCCCCCCCCCCCCCCCCCCCCCCCCCCCCCCCCCCCCCCCCCCCCCCCCCCCCCCCCCCCCCCCCCCCCCCCCCCCCCCCCCCCCCCCCCCCCCCCCCCCCCCCCCCCCCCCCCCCCCCCGTGCCACAAACTACACACCGAGGGGCCCACCTGTCATGAAACAAATTTGGACCCATATACAAATTAAAAAATAAAGGACGAGGAACGAACATGCAACCAGGGCCTTCAAGCCGCACGTCAATAGGAAACATACGTAGAACAGAAATGTTTGTTGTACCCCCCTTTGTTCATATAATGTTTTTATATTACCATAGCCTATTTAATGGATAACATGTAATATTATTTTTAGTACGTTAGTGGGACCAACTCGTTAGCACGTACTATTTGCCTTCACTTACTGGTGGGTTCCATGTGTGCTCTCTCTCTCTCTCTCCTCCCCTTCTGCATTTAGACGCACGGGCAAACACGAAGAACTCGCGGGTGATGTTGCTGTTGACCATATCTGGACGCGTTCACAAGTTACGGCACCAGTTTCACGTACTAGTAGTACTAGTCAATGTGTACGTGTAATGCACGTTAATTTGGAAGTATATTAAGTGCATGCGGATATTAAGTAGGATATTATTTGCGTGTTATTATGTGATTAGCACTTTTTTGGCATGAAATTAACTGCACGCTAAATGTGTTGAGCGCTCGACATTGAAGCAGTCTAGGTCATTGGATGAGAAGGAATACATGTGGCTTGATGACGTTTTATATTTAATTTGATACGGCTCTAGCAGAACATTCAATCGATCAAACCATAGATTGCATTCAGTCTGACTCCGACTTTACATTCATACGACGATCGATCTAAAATAAATGGAAATGATAAATGTTTGGATTTTAAGCATCGCAATCCGAACGTTTTTCATGGCAAATTTAGATTATGCGGCGGGGGCGTCTTGCGGTGGGAAGGGGCTCCTCTGTCGTGCTCTGTGTGTCGTCAGGCCACTGACCGATGGCGACGGCGACAGCGATGGCGACGTCTTGAGCCGTTGTTGGCGCCCCCCCCCCCCCCCCCCCCCCCCCCCCCCCCCCCCCCCCCCCCCCCCCCCCCCCCCCCCCCCCCCCCCCCCCCCCCCCCCCCCCCCCCCCCCCCCCCCCCCCCCCCCCCCCCCCCCCCCCCCCCCCCCCCCCCCCCCCCCCCCCCCCCCCCCCCCCCCCCCCCCCCCCCCCCCCCCCCCCCCCCCCCCCCCCCCCCCCCCCCCCCCCCCCCCCCCCCCCCCCCCCCCCCCCCCCCCCCCCCCCCCCCCCCCCCCCCCCCCCCCCCCCCCCCCCCCCCCCCCCCCCCCCCCCCCCCCCCCCCCCCCCCCCCCCCCCCCCCCCCCCCCCCCCCCCCCCCCCCCCCCCCCCCCCCCCCCCCCCCCCCCCCCCCCCCCCCCCCCCCCCCCCCCCCCCCCCCCCCCCCCCCCCCCCCCCCCCCCCCCCCCCCCCCCCCCCCCCCCCCCCCCCCCCCCCCCCCCCCCCCCCCCCCCCCCCCCCCCCCCCCCCCCCCCCCCCCCCCCCCCCCCCCCCCCCCCCCCCCCCCCCCCCCCCCCCCCCCCCCCCCCCCCCCCCCCCCCCCCCCCCCCCCCCCCCCCCCCCCCCCCCCCCCCCCCCCCCCCCCCCCCCCCCCCCCCCCCCCCCCCCCCCCCCCCCCCCCCCCCCCCCCCCCCCCCCCCCCCCCCCCCCCCCCCCCCCCCCCCCCCCCCCCCCCCCCCCCCCCCCCCCCCCCCCCCCCCCCCCCCCCCCCCCCCCCCCCCCCCCCCCCCCCCCCCCCCCCCCCCCCCCCCCCCCCCCCCCCCCCCCCCCCCCCCCCCCCCCCCCCCCCCCCCCCCCCCCCCCCCCCCCCCCCCCCCCCCCCCCCCCCCCCCCCCCCCCCCCCCCCCCCCCCCCCCCCCCCCCCCCCCCCCCCCCCCCCCCCCCCCCCCCCCCCCCCCCCCCCCCCCCCCCCCCCCCCCCCCCCCCCCCCCCCCCCCCCCCCCCCCCCCCCCCCCCCCCCCCCCCCCCCCCCCCCCCCCCCCCCCCCCCCCCCCCCCCCCCCCCCCCCCCCCCCCCCCCCCCCCCCCCCCCCCCCCCCCCCCCCCCCCCCCCCCCCCCCCCCCCCCCCCCCCCCCCCCCCCCCCCCCCCCCCCCCCCCCCCCCCCCCCCCCCCCCCCCCCCCCCCCCCCCCCCCCCCCCCCCCCCCCCCCCCCCCCCCCCCCCCCCCCCCCCCCCCCCCCCCCCCCCCCCCCCCCCCCCCCCCCCCCCCCCCCCCCCCCCCCCCCCCCCCCCCCCCCCCCCCCCCCCCCCCCCCCCCCCCCCCCCCCCCCCCCCCCCCCCCCCCCCCCCCCCCCCCCCCCCCCCCCCCCCCCCCCCCCCCCCCCCCCCCCCCCCCCCCCCCCCCCCCCCCCCCCCCCCCCCCCCCCCCCCCCCCCCCCCCCCCCCCCCCCCCCCCCCCCCCCCCCCCCCCCCCCCCCCCCCCCCCCCCCCCCCCCCCCCCCCCCCCCCCCCCCCCCCCCCCCCCCCCCCCCCCCCCCCCCCCCCCCCCCCCCCCCCCCCCCCCCCCCCCCCCCCCCCCCCCCCCCCCCCCCCCCCCCCCCCCCCCCCCCCCCCCTTTGCTTAGTTAGACTTCAGACAAGTTATATATGCAGAGTAAAAGGATAATCCATCCGTACCAGTGCATTGTCTGATATATTAACTCTTTTTTTAGGGGTCCTGATATATTAACTCAAGTAGTACTAGGCACGAACAAACTGGCTCAATTCTATCCGCATCCTGCTGTAGTAGTAGTAGTAGTACTAGGCAATGCAGTTGACGGGTGACCTTGGGGAGCAGCGACCGAGGGAATTGAACCGTGCTCGGAATGGTAGGTAAGATTGTCTAGTTACTAAATCATCCCTCCATTGTTCATCGGTAGTCATTATGGACCGGGGACATGAGGCGAATTTCCTAGGGCTGGAATTCTGGCCGCCAGATATTTTGACTCGAAATGCGGAGGCTCGACTGGTTGGGGTTGGCTAATGTGCGTACCACGCACGCCACCAGAAGGACACGAGCCCGGTTTTTTTTTGAGGATCAACATGAGCCAAGGTCTGGCTGGTACGCCGTTGGGTACCATTCGAGAATACAAAAGGAATGTTTTAAATTGACAAATGAATCTATGTGTATTACAATGCCCGTATTTTCCTTGCAAATAGTAATCTCGACGTGGTAATTGATTTATGACGAGTTCTTGAATTAGAGTGAGTTTGTGATATAGGGGGGGGGGGGGGGGGGGGGGGGGGGGGGGGGGGGGGGGGGGGGGGGGGGGGGGGGGGGGGGGGGGGGGGGGGGGGGGGGGGGGGGGGGGGGGGGGGGGGGGGGGGGGGGGGGGGGGGGGGGGGGGGGGGGGGGGGGGGGGGGGGGGAGTGCATCTATTTTTCCAAACCATGCATGTATGACACGAATTCAAAAATACTCCTTCTGTTCCTAAATATTAGTCTTTTAGAGATTTCAACAAGTGACAACATACGGAGGAAAATGAGTGAATCTACACTCTAAAATATGTCTATATACATCAGTATGTGCCAGTCCATTTGAAATCTCTAACAAGACTAATATTTAGGAACGAAGGGAGTAAAATGTAAGACATGCATGGTCCTCAATTCAATATTTAAAATGAACAGGAAACTGAAACATGAATATTAAGTCTAGTACTACAGTACATGCAAATGTTGTGTTTAGGCGGAGCTATGTAGATTGTCGGGGGTTAACCCCTCGACCTTAGATAAATTTGTGAAGCTCTGTTTAGGATTGTTTAGATTATATGTGTCCCCACCCTAGCTCCCAAACACCGATTGGTTGTGGACCCCCCCTCCTCCCCGAGATAATAGCATCTGACCCCACACCTTAGATGCTATATGCTGATACGAGTTGCTTGGAGCTTGTAGATATGAGATATAGCAGCTCACGTGATGTCTTAATATTTTTATAGGAAACCTTAATGAGTTTGAGAATTGCACACAATTTGTACAAAAACTACTCAGATGCCCTTGGATCCCATATCCAACGACCTCGAAGCTCGTATCACCGTAGCATCTAAGATGAAGGAGGACATCATATTCTCCTGTATGTAAGAATATCATGTGCTACCACACCTTAGATGCTTTGGTGATACAAGCTCTTCGGAGCCGTTGGATTTGTGACCCAACAACTCCTCGGTGGTTCGAATGGTTTTTTGCAGAAAAGCCCCCAAAGAGTTCGGCCACTGCTTACAAGCACAAAGACTGCTCAGATGCCATTGGACCTCAGATCAAACAACCTCGAAGCTCGTATCACCGTAGCATCCAAGCTATGAGAGCACCTGATGTTTTCTCGCACGGGTGAATATGAGGTGCTCTCGCACCATAGATTCTATGGTGATACGAGTTCACGAAGATCTAACGGCCCACAGTAGGAGGTTTGAATGTTTTTGCAATATATGACTGAGAGAGTTTGGGAATTGCGCAGAAAGTACAAGTACTACGCATGTGCCATCTGATCACAGATCATACGACCTAGATGCTCGTATCACCGTAGCAGCTAATTAAGCTACGGGGAGCACCTAATATGAGCAACGGGGAGCCGTTGGATCCAAGATGCGGTGGCACACACGAGGCTTGAATGTTTTATTTGCAAAAAAATCTTTGGAGAGTTTGGAAATTGTGCATAATTACAAACTACTCCCAAGCCATTGGATATCACTTCCAACGATGTAAAACTCGTATCCAAGGTTGTTAGCATTGCGATTCTGTTATACGATTCTATGACTTTACGATCCAAACTTACCTATCTAATTCTACGATTTTAGTTCATAAAATCTACGTTTCTACGATCCTGGTAGTGAAGATTCTATGATTTACGATTCTACCATCAGAGCTCCGATCCGATTCAAAATCGCGATTCTGACAACCTTCCTCGTATCACCATAGCATCTAAGCTACGGGGTGGATGTGATATTCTATGCCGTTGTCATTTCTGTTCGTAAACTTGCAAAATACGTGTAACTCGTGCCGTTACTTGTCTAACCGTGCAAAGTGTTTGTTCAAAAAAACCATCCTACACTAAAATATCAGAACAACACACGGGGGTCCCACTTGTCATTGATTAAATTTGGACCTAAAACTAACAAATCTGAAAGACGAGATTCAAACTGGCAACCTGGACTACAAAGCGTAAGTCGATAGCCTGAAACAACAACGGTTGTTGGCTTTGTCCCATAACTTGATTTTATACAGTATTACGTTGAGTAGAGTAGAGGGAGTGCCTCGTCAACACGTGCATGACCGTTGACTCACTTACTGGTGGGTCCCAGGTCTGCGATCTCTCTCTCCTCTCCATCGTCTAACCTTTAGACGCACGGGCACACACGAAGAGTGGCGCTAGCTTGCCGTGGTGTTATTATAACTAAAAAAGCTTGGAAAATAGAAGAATCGCCTAGAACAAGAGACGTTCTGGCTGGTCGAGACGGAGCTAACGACACCTATCCTCCGTGCCACGTTAGCATGATGAAGCTGTGTGGCTAGTGGGGTGTTTTCGACCGACTGGCTGGGTCCCGAGGTCGAACCATAGGTACTACTATGTCTGATATATTTTTACACGCACATTTTTCCTCCGTGCCGAGACGTGGCACACCCTACCACGCGGTTTCGGGGTCCTCCCGGGTGGTGCACGCATATATTCTTCCTTGCCGAGACGTGGGACGCCCTACCGCGCATTTTCTGGGTCCTCCTCGGTCGTAGTGCCGAAGCAAGTAAATGAGTCGTGAAATCATGAAAGACCACCTTTCCCGCCGAGTACATCAGTGAAGCACGGTGGCTAGCTAGTTGGGCTAGTGCTACCGATTAGCTAGGCCGCCGCCACATTTGTTTTTTCACCCTTTTTTTATCTCCTTGCCGGCAGGTAAATTTAAATATCCACCGCGGCGTTGCTCTAGTCTTTGGGTGTGGCAGGCATGGCAGGATTTTTAATTTTTTGATTGACGGGAGGAGGCGCGGCAGGATTTTTAATTTTTTGATTGACGGGAGCAGGCGCAACAGTAATTAGTCACGATGACTCCGCCAGTAAAACCCACTGCTCCCTGATGTGAGAAGTCATCGACTGGTGTTTTCCCATGGTGAAAACCTAAAGATTCCCCGCTCCTCGGCTGGCTCCCTCCGCCTTCCCGTAGATTGCATTGCCTTTCAGCCGTTTCGCCCCCTTTGCTTCCTCTCCCCATTGCTTCTACCTAGTGCCATGGTGGCGCAGCAGATCACGGAGTCTGAGGTGAGGCGCCTGACACAGGAGCTCGAGGCCAAGGATGCGGAGCTCAGGGCCAAGGACGTGGAGCTCCGTGAGCTCAAGGAGGAGAGGAGTGCCATGCTCCTCCGTTATGTGCGGGAGTTCACGGAGCTTCAAAAGCGGCAGGCGTCCACCACAAAGATGCTCGAGGCGTCAGCGGCGTTGCTGCAGAAAGTGGGAAATACGATAGGCCATCAGGGAAGGCGGTTGGAGCGCCAGCGGGCCGATCGTGACGAGGTCCAGGATCGCCTCAGCCACTTGGTGGACCAACTTGACACGCAAGTGTTGCGGCTGCGCGATGCCTACCGTCGTGTCAGCGCGACCATGCCGGCCGTCGGGCTAAACCCGTTCGACCACCCCGTCGACTTCAACGAGCTGCGGCTTCCTGACCTGGTCTCCTTCTTCACCTATATCTCCGAGGAGCTGAGCCGTCTCCGCGCGATGGTGGGGCCGGAGCTGGACAAGGAGGGGTTGCGGGTTGCCGTCGCCGTTGCCGGGCGAATCCTCTCAGGGCTCCATCATCGGAATCCATTCATGCCATTGGACGCTGTCTTTGACGAGCTGGCTCCCGTCGACCGAGAGCGGGCTCTGCGGGCCGTTGCACCCTGCATCACCAACATTGTGCGCCTCGAGAAGCAGAGGGACTTCGGTGGTGTTTAGGCGTCCTCTGCATGGGCATGTCCATGTCTCGGCGCAACATGACCGTTGGATCAAAATCAGATGGTGCATATCAGTCACTGTAGCACAAAGCGTGTGGGTGTGTTTGGTTGCATTCTCATCTCAACATAGTTACATTACTGTTCATATAGTTGACATGCGCACAACATCATTTGTTATCGTCATATCTTACTCCTACACTAGCAACAAGATTATGTAGTACTGATGTATGAACCACTGCACATGCCTAGTAGTAGGAGCACTGTGTATGTTCAAGTGGCTACCGTGTTTCGCACTCCTCCGTCGTAAGAGTGGAAACGCTTGCTGTAACATTTTTTTTCTTTAGAAAAAATAGTGGACTCGCTCTACCATGCGCATCCTCCTCGACTGTCGTCGAGAACTTTCCTACTCACTTTCGCCGACGTGTGGGACAGCCATCATCAGGGTCCACCAGCCATGCACTAAATTACTCCGTAGTAGAGTGCCCAACTGCACGGTAGGCTTCCCCGATCGAAGCGTCGCAGTAATGCCCAATGAGATGTCAAATCACAAAACCCCCTCCTTTCCAGCAGTAAGTTGGACAGACGAAGCAACCATCATTTCACTCTTCTCTCTCAGCTTCCTCTCTACCCAACCCTCGCTTCTCCCTCATCTTGTTTCTCATTTCTTCAAGAAAACCCCGACCTGCTTCTGCCATTGCTCTTCTCTCCCAAATAAGGAAAGGTGAGCGCATCAATGGTGTTGATTCTGGCCAAGGCCCAGTCTTGCAACCCTGAGACTGATCCTATAACTCCCTCTCTGTTCTTCTTTTGGGCTTGTGATTATGGTTTGTTTTCTTTTATTTCTATTTGATAGTTTCTTCATGGATGCTGGAGCACCGGCCGAAGTGATGTCTATGGCTCTGGCAAAAACCGTCGAGGCTCATGGTATGAAGAAGTGCAAGCACCCCGCCGAGACTACCGCAGACAAGCTCAAAGCCATCGCCCTGTCCAAGCCCCCCTCTCCGGGATCCCTCATTAAGCAAGTCCAGGTAATATCTCTTCTTGACGATCTTTTTCTCGATCTTGATCGTGTTTTTTCATCTAACATGCAGTACTAGTACAAGTAGTACCACTTTCTGGGTGATCTTGCATGTGATTTTTGTGTGCCAAATGGCGGTACTAAATTCCTCTTTTGACCAAAACATGCGAGAGGTTGACACTGATATCTTATAGATTACTTTCAACTACTTTATGAACATTAATGATACCTTTGAAGGGGGTATATTTGCATTAGTAACTTGTGTTATGGATATTGCAAGTAATCCCTCTGCTCTCATGCCTTTGAAGACATGTTCTAGTGTCTTTGTTCACTCATTTCTGTGCGTATATGTAGTCATATATGGAGTAAAATATCGAAAATCATCTATATTTCTGAATGGAGGTAGTAATAAAATATTTGGATTCTGTTTGAATTAGAACCAGGTCCACGGTGGAGATGAAGTTCTCAAAGTCATGCCGTGTGAACTGGAAGACCTGAGGATGATTTCTACTGGTAAACTATCCAGCTGCTGTGTCCTTGTCGCCACGTGTCCTGAACTAGTGTTTTCCTGTAGCATTGTTGTCAGGCGTGTTCTCGAGGTTGTACTTGACCACAACAATTTCCTGGTTGTGCCTTCAATTACGAAGGGTGTGGTTCTTGTAAAGCTTCCTGACAAATCTGATGCGGCCTGTCTTCATCGTCATGTTTATGAGTGGAAAGACCACTCTGTTAGGTTCTCCAAGGTTGAGGAGATGGTGATGGTGCCGGTAGACATCTCTAATGAAGTCCATGGCCTAGTCAGTTATGTGGGGTTCATCCCGTAGGTTGGTGGCAAGAAATAGTCTACAGAGTTTAATTAGTGCAACTTTGCTTGTCTGTAGTAAGTACTATTGTTTAGTACTTGATTTGTGTTTGTGAACCCTGTATTGTTTAGTACTGCCGCTTTTGGTGTGTGGTGAGTCCTGAGAACAGTCTATGTTAATGTCTGTCCACTCAATTTAGTATGTATATTTTGAAGTATCCAGATCATCTTTTTTGTGAGGACGGTTTATCAATTATGGTTACACTCCAATATCTGTATGCATTGCAGGGTTTATCGCACCCACCAGGATTTCCAGTCCCATGGATGTTCGGTCCATACGATTTGTCACGGCCTTTGGACTGTCCTGCTTGTGGGAGTAGGCAGGGGCCCTGCATGCCACGCGTAGTTGGACGACCAATCTTCTGTTTAGTACTTCAACATAGTGATTTCCTGGGAAGGATTCACTCGTGTCACATCAAGTAAATCTTATTGATTTACTGTCTAGATCTTATTGATTTAATGTCATGTTTTCTTTCTTTTGGTGCAATTTTACTATGCAGGTTTTTCCATGTGACATTCATCATAGAATAAACCGTTTGGTTGGCTCTATGATGGATATTTTTGCAGATTTCACTTATTATGTCATGTCAGTAATGAAGGCACTGTCCATCACTTATATTACTGGAAAAAATTGGATCAGTCTGTTGTCTGAGTACAAGCCAAATCCCTATGATGAACTATAGTTTGGTTTAACAAACACGCCACAATTAGTCCTTCTCGCGTTTAAAAGAAATGAAGAAAAAGACTGGATCACGGTCATAGAGCCTAGTCAAGTTAGAAAGCGGATCATAGCAGATCAGACACGATCGCCGCTGTCTCGCACATCGGTACCACCTTCAGCAACGGATCGAGCACCAGCAGTTGCTCTTGCACTGACAGTGGTAGCAGCTCAGTCTGATCCAGCTGAGGATTGGGCACCGACCGCGTCAGCGGATCAGGCTGATCTACCGGAGGATCGGGCATCGACACCGGCACCTACTCTGACACCGGCACCAGCTCTACAAGGAGCACAATCTCCGGCAGCAGCAGCGGCACTACCAGTCGCACCGGCACGGGCACCGGCAATGGCTTCGGCACCTACACCAACACTTGCACTTGCATCTGCTCCGGCCCGTGCAGTGGCAACAGAACCAGCAGTTGCACCGGCAACAGACTGGGCTGTAGTTCGCACTTCATATACCAAAGACCTTACAAAAACCGACATGTCCACCTTCTTGGTAAGCATTGGCCGCCCAAGTGCTTCGTTCTTTTTTCTTTCCATGTTGTTTCACATGATTCACTGTGTTGATCTAACTGTTTGTGTATGTCTTCTTGTTTGCAAACAGAGAATTCCTAGAGCAACGAGGGAGTCGTTCAACAATCCGGGCGACCGTGGCCAAGTTTCTCTTACCATGCGTAGCCTTGGTGTGAATGAACCTGCTCAATATACCGTAAGTACAAAGGATGGTCGCATGATGATTGATGCTAAAGGATGGTCAAGGTTCAAATCTAAATCATATCTTGCGGTAAAGGATGATGTCAAAATCGAACTTTCTCGGCAAGGAGAGCTGGTCCAAATCAACTTTGAAATTCTTCAGTAGCAGCATGCAACTGCCGAACTGATCTATCCTCCGAGAGATTTTGATGTAATACTCTGGTTTGGTGAAACAAGTGTCCTGTGTGTATAAGTAGTACGACAGTATCGTTGATAGAATTGCAACTCTGATTGCTTGTTAGGAACTGTCGTTTGATTTCATTCCAACAGCTGCCGCGCTTTATTCAATTTTGTGTATTCGCCTTGCGACAGCATCTAAAACCAGCTCCGTACCGACCGCTTGCAATATGAAAAGTGCTGAGGTAGAACACATGGTTTATGCGCCCTCGGCGAGACACCACACTTGTTCCTTCTCATCCTAACACAGAATTTTAAAACGCGCACAGTCTGTTCCTAGAATCCTCTTTTCTATCCAGGAGGGTGGGTTTTTTTGAACATGCTGTCGACTAATTTGGAAATTTGGATTGCTATATTTGGATAAAAGGTACTAGTACCATGGTCAACACTGATGTGAAGGAGGAAATTATTTCTAGATTTGGATATAGGGAATACATTGTGTTCTCATATTATTTTTCCTGCAGTGCATTCCTTGCTCTGCCAGAACACATGTACTCAAGATGCTCGGCCTTGCCATAACTGAATACACCAGTTTAATGGTCACAGTGAAGACAAGCCATGGATATAAGTTTCGAGTTGGGTTCATGAACCAAAAAGATCGCTGCTTTTTTTATGGCCGAACTTGGATAAACTTTCTCAAGTGTTACGGACTGAAAGTTGGAATGTTGATGGAAATAGCAGAACCTGGTCTCATCTTCACTGCAATCTTCCACCCTGACGTCGTTCCAATTGTTCATCCATGTTAGTTTTGTATCTGGTTCTTGCTTCTTGCCTCAATTACTTCTTAATCCACCTATTCTGTCTAACTAATCACAATTTAACTTTAGAAGTAGAAATGAATCTCTCACGAAGATGCTACTTCTAACTAATATTTTCTTATAATTGGTGGCATGTGTAGGTTTTTTCAGAGTTAAGCAGGCTACTCGTTTGTTATTCTATAAGAACTCGGCTGTTACTCATGGCACTGAAGTTGACTTGGACGACATTCACAAGTTCCTACACTTTATTGATCGTCTTGAGGTCCTTGTGGGGCGTTTCAATGGTGGAAGGCCATGTGGGATATGTGTGCCACTGCTGCACTCGTTGAACAGGTCCAACCGTGTTGAGAAACTTATGGTACGAGCTGTTTTCTGTTATATATGTTGTTCATAAACTCTTGCTTATGCACAGTTTTACAGCTGTGATCTTCTTGAAACAGGAACTACCCGGGTCTATTGTTCCTATACAGATGCCTAACCATGGTTGGGTCAGACTTGCGCATGGTCACAACATGATGTTTATGTCGACCTACTCCATTCCCCTTGGAGGTGAAAAGATACTTATTCATGGGTGGTCTCAAATAATGAAGGCACGTCCATCTTAGAGAATAGGACAGAAGATTATGTTCCTACTTTTCCATGGCTCTAAAGCGAATATCCTGTTTATTGACCACATTGCGAGATGAAGCCGCTTTCAGAAGGTTGTGGATGCGCGGGGTGGCGCCTGGGCCTTGTCCTGGGGCTTGGAGGCCTCACCCTTTGGTTAACTGTAGGCAAAGTAGCATTGTTCGAGGCGTGCTTTGTATGGCTGAACCTGTACAAGTACTCATACTGCTTTCAGCTATGGTTGTTAAGTGCCCCTGCTGGTTTTAGTTAAGGTTGTTAAGTACTCCTGCAACTTTTACAGTCTATCGTGTTTCTTCAGTCCTGTCTTCCTCCAGCCGCCAAAACCAAACCAGCGCCGGCGGGGCCGCCTGCTTCCGCCTCCCATGGCTGGCTGCGCCTCAGCGCATGCATCGCCGCCCCACCGTCTCCTAAATCATTAACGCCGACCTCCGAGGCCTCACCGTCGTCCTCCGCGCGCTTTGTTGCGCTCACTGCGGCGCCACCATCTCGCTTTGTCAACATGGTCAACAAACAAGAGGAATCGGCAGAGGACTGTACATGGAGAGGATGACAGTAGGGGCCCACCATGTCCATGGCCGGACGCAAGGAAGTTCCTCATTTTTTGTTATATATATATATACCCCATTGTCAGCGTATGGAAAAAGAAAATGCTTCCTGCTAGTGGTTTCCTGACATCTGGGACCCACGACATTGTCAGCGTATACAGCTAATAGACAAGAGAACAGCACAAGATCGGCTGACACCTGGGCCGTAGCTACTCGAGCAGTATTTTTTTGTTATTGTTGAGACGGAGCAGGGTTTCAACTAGGCTGTGGCCCGTCTAGCCCAGGCTTATATTTTATGTTCACCACATGACCAGCCCAGCTATTTTTTGTTTGTGAAAATGAGCCCAGTTTATTTTTTCTGAAGAATACCCAATCCAGGCCTACTTATTTTTCTACGCCCTAATGGGCTGCAACTCTTTCAAGACGCCTGCAAATCTTGAAAGTAATATGAAATGGGCTGTAAATATAAAAAATAGATGACAAATTGGCAATTACTTTATAATTTTTGAATTTTTTCACATTTGCAGATTCCAATTTCACTGGGCTTTAACCTAATTCAAATATATATTCAAAGTACTTTAAATTTGGCTCGACATTTCGGTATAAAAAATAGTTTGGAACCCACAAAAATATGTGAAATTTCATTTAAATTTTTAACCCTGCCCTGGCCAACAAAAAAATGGACTGCAATAAGTTGCATAAGAAGTTGCAATGAGCTAAATATAAATGATTAAAAAAATAGGGAATGGTCTGACTTGTGGGCCTATTAAGTTGACGCGTATGCAAGATTTTTTTTACTTATTATATACGACAGCAAACGATTCTAGCAGACGTAACCGTTGGATGTCAATCCAACGGCCGTCGTGTTTCTTCAATCTCTGATCTTCTTGCTCTAGCCACCAAATCCAGCGCCGGCGGGACCGCCTGCTCCCGCCTCCCTTGGCCTGCTGTGCTACCGCGCGGGCCTCACAGCCCCCTACTACTCCCACCGCTGGCCAGGCCATCCCTCTACTCACCCACATCCCTCCACTGTTGTGGCTTCACCACCTCCGGGTCATTCCCTTCCTGGGTCTCGCCGTCGTCCATCGCGCTGGTGTTCTCGGCACGGCGTGGTCAACGTTGTCAACAAACGACAACATCGGAAGAGGGACGTACATGGAGAGGCTGACAGTTGGGACCCACATGGTCCATTGCCGCACGCAAGCAAGTACCTCCTTATTACGCCAAAAAGAATGAATATTCCCACTGACAGCTCAGACCCACCAGCTATATCTTCGCATGCAAGGAAGTGCCTCCTTATTACGCACGAAAAAATGAATACTCCCCCTGCTAGCTGGGACCCACCATAGTGGGAGGCAGACTTGTGGGCCTACTAAGTTGACGCGGACGGAGGGCTTTGTCAACTTAGTCGACAAACGATTCTATCACCAGTGACCGTTGGATTGTTAACATCCAACGATCGTCCTGCTTCTTCAACCTCTGATTTTCTTGCTCCAGCTGGGCAAACCACCGCGTGCTCCTGCCTCCCATGGCCGGCTGTGCTACCGCGGAGGCCTCACCGCCCCCTACTACTCCCACCGCTGGCCAGGCCCAGCGGCGATGGCAGCCTCACACCGCAGCCAAACTAGTGAACCCTCGTACTCCTCTCCGCGTGGGCATCCACTGTCGTGTCTTCCCCGGTCGGCTCCACGTCGTTCCCTTCCTAGGCATCGCCGTCTTCCACCACCTTGGTGCTCTCGGCGCGGCGTGGTCAATGTGGTCAACGAATGACTTCCATCGGAAGAGTACTGTACGTTGAGAGGCTGACAGCTGGGTCCACGGCCACAGCAAGGAAGTGCCTCCTTATTACGCGCAAAATAATTATTCCTCCACCTGACAGCAGGGACCCATCGGACGGGCCACCGTATTTCACGAAAAAAAAATGTTTCCCCCGACTGCTGGGACCCACCAGCTACATCTTGGCACGCAAGGAAGTGCGTCCATATTACGGGCAAAAAAAATGATTCGCCCCCCTCACTGTTGGGACCCACCAGCTACATCTTCGCACGCAAGGAAGTGCCTGACAGTCGGGACCCACCTGGTCGAAGCGTACGTAGCTTTGTCATTCTGGTCGCGAATGTGTACGTACATACTGGTCCATGTAGAGGCGCGCACGTGTCGTAGTAGAGGCGCGCACGTAGCATGTACACGTACGTAAAGCGGCCAGGGTGCAAGAAAGAAAATATGGCCACGTACGTACATACAGGCGGGGTCTCGAACGCCTACTCGCGCATATGTACGGCCAGGGCTCGTGTACATGGCTGGGTCAGAATGGAGAAACTGCGTCGTCGTCGTGTTCATAGGGATCCAACCGGTTGGGTCAGAACGGAATGCGTCGTCGTGTTCATCGGGAGCCAACCGGCTTGGACGGAATAGCCGATGGAAACGAGGCCTGGCGTACCACTGAACGGAGGAAACGACCTTGTGTTTGACCGGCCACGGTCGAAACAGGATCCTGTTAATCGGGAGGGGTCTGGCGTACTGCAAAACGGAGGAAACGGACTTCTGTTGGACCTCCTACGGTCGAAACGGGGTCCTGTTGACCGGGAGGGGTGTGGCGTGCCGCAAAACAGAGGAAACGGACTTGTGTTGGAGTGCTACGGTTGAAACGGGGGTCCTGTTCATCAGGAGGGGTGTGGCGTACCGCAAAACGGGACTCCACGGGCTACTGTTCATCCACCGTCGACCTCCTCCAGCCTCCACGGGCTACTGTTCATCCACCGTCGACCTCCTCCAGCCTCCACCTGCGACTGTTCATCCACGAGCTCCTGTTCATCCAGCCTCCACCGCGCGCTCCTCCACCGGCTACTGTTCAACCAGCCCTCTCCATGGGGTCCTGTTCAACCACCCCTCCATGGGCTACTATTCATCCAGCCCTCCACCGGCTACTGTTCAACCAGCCCTCCACGGGGTCCTGTTCATCCAGCCCTCCATGGGGTCCTGTTCATCCACAGGCTCGATCGATCGGGGTACTGTTCATCCAGCGGCAACGGCCTCTACTACCACGGGGTCCTGTTCATCCAACCCCCCACCGGGAACTGTTCATCCAAACCCCCTCAACAATGCTCACTGTTCATCCAGGGAAGGAGGTAGCAGTGCTCGATTGGCTTCAGTTATCAGCAGTAGCGAAGGAATCACTCGGGTTCAGTTAACAGCAAGGGATCGATCGATCGCTCGGGTTCAGTAACGCGTAGCCTACAGTGCAATCGCTCGGGTTCAGTTAGAGCCCAACACCTCGCTCGGGTTCAGTTAGATCCCAACGCCTCGCACACATGCACGTATGTACGAGAGAAATGCGCATCTCTCGGCCCCTAACGACCCACCGTAACCGGGTACTCCCCGATATTTTCCTCGCCCTCGCTTCTACCATGGTTTTTTCCGTCATGGACGGCCCAAAGAATGTCATGCAACTGCGTCTCCGGCCCGCCCAGGACGAAAAGCCCATTTTCTATCATGATTTTTTGTCATAGAAGTAGGACCCCACCACATCTATGATGATACCGGGTTTTGTCACAATTATCGTCATAGAAGTGTCATAAGTATGACCGAAAAAAATCGTTCGGCCCAAAATGTCATGGATGTGTCTTATTTTTGTAGTGTTACCAAAAAGCTTGAAAATGCATAGTGCTATTGGGCACTCAAGGCATGATCTCCGGGAGCTCCTGAAGTGGTCTTCTGGCTGGTTGCTCTGGTGTGCGTAGATGGCATGGAGAGGAGTCCGTCTGCAAAAGCTTCAGTAGAGGTTTGTGGAGCTGGAGGAGTTGAAACTGGAGGTGCAATAGTGGCAGTTGCTGCAGGTGCTGAAAGAGTAGTCCTGGTGTCACTGACAACTGGCACTGTTGACGACCTTTGTGCCCTTGGCACTCACTGAAAAGTGTCTGTGGTAGGTCTGTCATTCCTGTCCTCAATTTATTCCTGGAGCTTCTCCACAGTGGTCTGGATCTCTATGACATTCACATCAAGATCATGGAATTTAGTCTCAATGATCCTCTCAAGACTCTCTTGATTCTGAGTCAGGGTGTCCAAGCCCTACTCAATCCTCATAGTAGCTTCAAGCAGATAACTAAGTTGATCTTGCTTGGTCATGAGCATCACAGTTGAAGCATCTGGTGCACTGGCTGCCTTGCTGCTTCTGCAGCCTTTGCTCTCTCTCTCTCTCTCTCTCTTCTCCTAAGCTTTTGCACTAGTTGGATGAGATGCATCCATGCCAATCTCATTATCCTCAAACTCTAGCCTCAGGGGAAGATGCTCTTTGTCTAGAAAATATGTCCCTGTTCCCATCTTGGAGTTGATCAACATCTGTATATGAGGGGCATATCCACATGATATCTTCTGATCAGCTGCAGTTCCTTTCGCTGTTTCAACTATCAAACACATCACTTTGAACTTCTATGGTACATCAAACATATGGAGCAAGTTGATGGAGTGACCATGGATCATCCTATGATCTCCTGACTTGGGCAACAGAGTGTGCCTCGAGATGGTGTTGATAGTATATTGACCAAAGCTTGTGAGTCTCCAAGGCATCATTAGGAATAGGCTTGTACATGTTGTCCATGGAGTTGTGATCTTTCCTATGCTTCGCATATACATCAGTGTCATTCTCATCTTCCTTAGGGGCATTGATCAACTTGGCCCACTCAAAGATTGTTGATAGATATTTGATTCCCTCTGTCATCCAGACAATCTTTCCATATGGATAAAAATGAGTAGTTGAGTAGAATTGCAATATCATTTCATCATTCCACTTGGTCAAATTCTGACAAGCAAACTTGTCCACTTCATTCATCCTGAAGCTCTCATGCACACCTAGGAAGTAGTCCTCATTGTCATCAATATATGTCTAGTCAACCCACCTCATGTCACTGACAATGGTCTTCCTGTCTAGCAAGAGTCTCATAGAAGTCCTACTGTTCCTCGGTGTGGAAACGATAATCTACAACAGTTCTTCTCCTGATAGCATAGGGATCAGTCTGTCTCCATAATCTTAGACCTGCACCCTTTCTCTCTTTCATATTGTCAGCCACTCGATGATCATCACTATGATCTGGAATCTTTGGCTTCAACTTTCTGGGCACCTGTTTCTCTTCATCTTCTTGAACTTCAGGAACTGGGGCCTTGTTCTTCTCAGCAGGAGATATGTTTTGGTGGATCTCTTGGGGGCAGAAGGTTTTGGAGCTTGAGCTTGAGTTGGAGGCTTGGGGGCTGTCTTGGGCTTAGATGGACAGCCCCTGATCTTATTGCATCCCCCATGAGCTTTTGAGTCTTTGGTGGAGGTGCAGCAGCCTCTTCCTCCTCCTCTTCTTCTTCATCTTCCACCATGGAAGGTTTTCCAAGCACCTTATCTATAGTGGTTCTTGCACTCTTCTTCTTCTTTCCAGTAGCCTCATCATCATCAGATTGTTCCAAAGTGAACTTCATGGTTTCTTGAGTGGAGGCTCTGGCTTTAGACATAGTCTTCCTCTTAGCAGGAGCTTTCTTTGGCATACCAGGCTTGGTGGCAGCAGTAGCATACACCTTCTTCAGCACTTTCTTCTTGGAGGTCACCTCCTCCTCAACAACAAAATCCTCATCCTTAGATTATGAGGTTCTCTTCTTCCTTTGCCTAGTAGCAGCCTTAGGCAAGTTGCTTGGAGTGCTTATGCTACCTTCCTCATAACTGCTGTTGGAGGGACTAGTGCCCTCACTGAGATTCACTTGCTCTTCTTCAGACCTGTTCTGGCTGTCATTGTCCTATGACATATCTGAAACCGGCCCTATGAATAGATGGGTATAGGTAGAGTGGATGAGCATCACAAAGTACATCGATTTTTGCAAAAATATTGAGACAAAAACTTAACTTTAGTTTTCTGTAGAAAGCATTCCGGAGCTACCGATTTGGCAAACTCGATGACACCGAAGCACAAACAGAGTCTAAACACGCAGTTTCAGTCAGACCGAAATGCAGTTTGGTGACTCCGAGATGCTAGGGTTTCATATAGTAAATGATTTTGGTCACACCGATTAATACACTTCGGCCAGACCGAGTTGTACTTGTGCAATGGCCTGAGCCAAATCAGTGAGGCTGAGATCCTCAGATCGGTCAGTCCGAGGTGAGTTCAGCGGAAACCTAACCCTAAGTTTTTGCATCAAATCTATTCTAAAGTAATCTTTCGGTGGATAGATTGATCTCATTAGTGGAAAGAACAACGGCAATGATCTTTGTGCAAGAATCGGAGTAAGAGAACGCATAAAGAGGTCAAGTCCGTACCCTAACTTGGCGACGAACTTGCTACAGCGACAACGGCGGTGAGATTCCCGTTGACGGCAACGGAGACCAGTGACGGGAGGCACTGGCGATGACGGCGACGATCCAAAAACCAAGGGGGCAGCAGAGCTATGAGGCATGGATGAGTGGTTTGGAGAAGTTTCCAAATTTTCAACCAGTGGTATATATACCCAGTCACTGTCTGTGTGACCGAGTGGAACGACTTGGTGGCACCAAGATGCAAAACTTCTAGCATCTATTGCAACTCATTGTGACTGGATTGTTCTAATCAGTTGCACCGAGATGAAAACCTAGATCAACTTAATGAATTCAGTGAGACCGAGTAGCAGTGAGTTGGTCTAACCTAGATGCATTAAGAGGTTTTGGAAGTTTAAGCCCTTGACGAATCGGTGGCTCCACGTGCTCCTCACCCGGAGGGTCCAAATTCAACTTGTGCAAACTTTGTGATGTAGCATGAATAAAGTTTGAGACGAGAAAAGCATACATAGCAAGAGAGAGTACTTAGGCATTCTTGTCCATCCATTTGGCAAAAAGAAAAACCAAACAATCAAAGCAACAAATGGATGTCCTCAAATGGAGAAAATTATGCAACCAACATGCTCACACAATAAGAGAGCAAATAAAATATGTGACAAAGCATGCACAAACACTCTAGCATCTATCAAGCAATTTGCGATGACTAGGTCATCTGTATATGAGTATATTGACTGAGGAGTCAAATGATAACATTTGATCGTAGGTCATACTCATCGTTTAAGAACAAGTGGGGTTACCACTTTTACACAAAGCATTGTTGTGTTCATATCATTAGAGTTTCTTTAGCTCAATTCTTAGAGCAAAGCTCCCCCCAGATGTGATATCCCCCCTAAGAGGGATGAACTAACGTTGGGTTTGTCGATGATGACTTCATGTAGACACTACTAGGGAAAAGCCTAGTAGTAGCGTAGGTATTTTGCTTAGCAGTAGCGCGGGGTGCCGCGCTACTGATAAGGCGCTACAGCTAACATGTAGCAGTAGCGCGTGCCGTCCCACGCTACTGCTATACATGTATAGCAGCATCGGTCTTTGGTGCCACGTGCTGCTGCTAATAGCTGCAGCGCTTTTGGCGAGAACGCGCTACTGGTAAGAGAGCGCTACTGCTAACTTTATTCCCCTCGCTACTGCTAGTTTTATTAGTTTCTATTTTTTTCTGCATATTTGTTTTGTATTTGAACAAGGCTTTATACAATAATCTTTAGCATATTAAACACATACAAATGTAATCATAACATATACATACAGATAGAATCATCAAATCATGTCATCATCATAATCATCATCCAACACAAAGCGGTCTCTCATCATCATCTCAAAAATAGCGATACAAGTCTCGATTACTCGCCACTACATCGTCATCCATATATACAATGATATACGCGAGAAGAGCTATCACTATGAGTGAGAGCGGAACTATGCAGTACATGAGTTCGTATCCCTCTCTCACATTAGCGTGAACCTAAACTAACTACTGGTTGTCGCTCGGAAACCGGAAACCGGTACACCTGGGCCTGACACTCCGGCCACTCGTCGTATACTCCTGGTGTTGCACTTCTTCATCATATATTATCTATGCACCTGCATCGTCACATGAGTCGATGATATGCAACATACATAGTTGAGAAACAGAAAGAGACAGACTTGGCAAAAATACAAGCAAGATATCATAAGCATAAATAACAAAGTTCATCGTACCCAAAATGCCCTAACCAGAGTGATCTTCGCTAGTTGAGGAGGACGGTTTAATTACATCACAAATAAAGTTTCGTCGTGCATAACTCAAAGTTTTGTCATTCAGAAAGTATGGACTAAACGGACACATTATCATATATCAACAATCACTCCAACATGTCCTTCCATCCATCCAAGTCAGGGAGATAGTCCTTGAGCTTAGCGAAAGGCTTCAGGTCGAGACGCTGAGCGACTAAGCGTGTTCGGACGTCTTCCCGTGACATTTGCCCTTCCTCGTAGAATAGACATGTTTTGTCGAGGACCTCCTTCACGATGACATGGGCAAGTTCATGCTAGATGTGATAGAACTCAGCTCGAAGTCGATGATCCGGGGTATCTCCTATGTTCTTTGCCCATTGCAAAATATGGGCATCGCCGGATTTAGGTGACATGTGAAGGTCTTGATGATCCCGTCTGTACTCCAGCATGTGGTGTAGGACCTAGAATCCATCACTAAGAGAATCACTCGGTTGCTGGATGCAGCAGAAGTCGGTCTTATGGCTGAAGGCGGGCCTGCCATCCTTTTTCTTCTTGTCCTTGATCTCTCCACCCCGTGCGTTGTAGTAAAAGATAGCACTGTCGAGAATAGACTTGATGTGGGTGTAATCCCTTTTGTTCATGTTCTTTGACGAGTCCAAGTAAAGAGCATGGGAGTATCGAGGGTAAAGGATGATGAGGACGGCGTGCCCACCGCTGCGCAAAATAAGTACACCTCAAATTAATTTGCCTCCACTATGCAAATGAATGATTGAAATTGAAGGAAGGATATCCACGTGGATGACTTACAGGGGATGATAAGGCACGAGAATCGCCTCCTTGTCCTTATTAGCGACCATGAAATCGACGATGTAGTCCCTCGCGTATTGGCGATGCTCTGCGCAGACTGCCAAGAAGCCCTCGTGCATGAAGTACGGGTCAGCGACACAGATATGAGGTATCTGCTCAATCCCGATGATGTAGTTCATGTTCAAGGCAAAAAGGCGGACAAACATAAAATCCAGCTTCTTCAAGTGAAACATGTCGAAGATGTAATTGAATCAAAGGAAGAACTTGTCCACGGGGCATGAGTGGACGTACGCCCTTTGCCGCGGCATGTTAACCACATAGAGTGGGTATCCTAGATTTTTCGAGGTGATGAGGCTTTTCTCTCTCCGCAACACATCGTCATGAAGTCTCCTTAGATTGCCGTGTGTGGCCTCTAATGCTGCCTTAGGAAGGATTGGTTCACCGGCGATATGCCATTTTGCCGCATCCGGGATAGGTATACGGTCTTGAACCCAAGGCTGCTGAGGCGGCTGGATCATAGAAGCATCTTTGTTGCCTTTCCTCCATCTCTTCCTATGCTTCTTTCCTATTGGAAGTTCGTCTATAATACATTCAGCCTCCGGAGGCGGCAATTCAGGCACCGACTCATGACGCTCAAACCCTGAGTACTCATCATAGGCGCCAGTATTGAGATACTATTTAGTCTCATCGTCATCCTCATCCTCATCTATGGCAACGTCATCAGCGACTAATGGAGCCTCTTCCTCACCCCGTCCGCTATCACCCAGCACGACAGCCAACGCTAATTGGGTAGGTGGGGTGTTGATGTTCATACCTTGCTGAGGCTGCATGCTCGTGGGTGTGCTCCCGGTCGCCTCCAGACGAAGCAGACTCTTCGGCCACAACATGACCCACCCATTGCAACCACCAAGCCACCGCGGGGTCTCGTCGTCATCCCCCTAGTACCAGAGGAGCCAAATTCTCGTGGCCCGGTTTGACACTGAGCACGGAAACCTTGAAGACGTCAGGGGGGATTGGCTGGCTGTGGAACAATTGTTTCTTCGGCTTCATTATCGTCGCCTTCGCCACGTCCACCTTCTGGTCGCCGATGGTGTACAATATGGTGCACGGGGTTACGTCGGCCTACAAAGACATGTCTGTGACGTGAGTGTCAGGACCCCGATTCCAAGTCACATCGATCTAGCTGGTAACACCTCGTATCACTTTGAGGCCTCACGCACAGTATTCCCACGGGTGTCGCCTTACCATGGCCCGGGACCGTTTGCGCCTTTTGGCTCACGTATATGATAGTGTCGCTAGCATCCATATGACAGAGAACCCGGGCCGACATGACTAGTCATGAACCCAAAGTGGCACTAACTTATGGGGACAGGCATACATGAATCAACATCGAGCATGTCGGTCAGCAGCGTGCGAATCCGGGCTGTAGCACTGGGCTAACAGGACTCTGGTGAACCGAGCTGTAGCAGGCTAGGCAGGACTCCGGATGTCACCGCGTGACATTTCCCCGAAGGGACAGACATAGGAACGAAGTGAATCACATGCCGGCCAGTCAAGTGTTCCGGAGCAGTAGTGCTGGGCTAGCAGGACTGCGGTGAACCGAGCTGTAGCGGACTACTATGGCTCATGGAAGCACAAGACTACATTTCCCCATAAGAGAGGCTACCAAGGATAAACAACTAGGTTGTCGGATCCCACACATACCAAGCATTTCAATCATACACACAATATGCTCGATATGTGTAAATACAACATGGCATCACAACAAAACTCTACGACTCAAAGTATTTATTCAATAGGCTCCGAGGAGCGAGATATTACAAACATGGGTCTCATGACCCAACATTCAGAGCTTACAAGTCAAAGCACATGCGGAAGCTTAACATGTTTGAGTACAGACATCTACAAATGAAAAGGCTGAGAAGCCTGACTATCTACCGGGGGGGGGGGGGGGGGGGGGGGGGGGGGGGGGGGGGGGGGGGGGGGGGGGGGGGGGGGGGGGGGGGGGGGGGGGGGGGGGGGGGGGGGGGGGGGGGGGGGGGGGGGGGGGGGGGGGGGGGGGGGGGGGGGGGGGGGGGGGGGGGGGGGGGGGGGGGGGGGGGGGGGGGGGGGGGGGGGGGGGGGGGGGGGGGGGGGGGGGGGGGGGGGGGGGGGGGGGGGGGGGGGGGGGGGGGGGGGGGGGGGGGGGGGGGGGGGGGGGGGGGGGGGGGGGGGGGGGGGGGGGGGGGGGGGGGGGGGGGGGGGGGGGGGGGGGGGGGGGGGGGGGGGGGGGGGGGGGGGGGGGGGGGGGGGGGGGGGGGGGGGGGGGGGGGGGGGGGGGGGGGGGGGGGGGGGGGGGGGGGGGGGGGGGGGGGGGGGGGGGGGGGGGGGGGGGGGGGGGGGGGGGGGGGGGGGGGGGGGGGGGGGGGGGGGGGGGGGGGGGGGGGGGGGGGGGGGGGGGGGGGGGGGGGGGGGGGGGGGGGGGGGGGGGGGGGGGGGGGGGGGGGGGGGGGGGGGGGGGGGGGGGGGGGGGGGGGGGGGGGGGGGGGGGGGGGGGGGGGGGGGGGGGGGGGGGGGGGGGGGGGGGGGGGGGGGGGGGGGGGGGGGGGGGGGGGGGGGGGGGGGGGGGGGGGGGGGGGGGGGGGGGGGGGGGGGGGGGGGGGGGGGGGGGGGGGGGGGGGGGGGGGGGGGGGGGGGGGGGGGGGGGGGGGGGGGGGGGGGGGGGGGGGGGGGGGGGGGGGGGGGGGGGGGGGGGGGGGGGGGGGGGGGGGGGGGGGGGGGGGGGGGGGGGGGGGGGGGGGGGGGGGGGGGGGGGGGGGGGGGGGGGGGGGGGGGGGGGGGGGGGGGGGGGGGGGGGGGGGGGGGGGGGGGGGGGGGGGGGGGGGGGGGGGGGGGGGGGGGGGGGGGGGGGGGGGGGGGGGGGGGGGGGGGGGGGGGGGGGGGGGGGGGGGGGGGGGGGGGGGGGGGGGGGGGGGGGGGGGGGGGGGGGGGGGGGGGGGGGGGGGGGGGGGGGGGGGGGGGGGGGGGGGGGGGGGGGGGGGGGGGGGGGGGGGGGGGGGGGGGGGGGGGGGGGGGGGGGGGGGGGGGGGGGGGGGGGGGGGGGGGGGGGGGGGGGGGGGGGGGGGGGGGGGGGGGGGGGGGGGGGGGGGGGGGGGGGGGGGGGGGGGGGGGGGGGGGGGGGGGGGGGGGGGGGGGGGGGGGGGGGGGGGGGGGGGGGGGGGGGGGGGGGGGGGGGGGGGGGGGGGGGGGGGGGGGGGGGGGGGGGGGGGGGGGGGGGGGGGGGGGGGGGGGGGGGGGGGGGGGGGGGGGGGGGGGGGGGGGGGGGGGGGGGGGGGGGGGGGGGGGGGGGGGGGGGGGGGGGGGGGGGGGGGGGGGGGGGGGGGGGGGGGGGGGGGGGGGGGGGGGGGGGGGGGGGGGGGGGGGGGGGGGGGGGGGGGGGGGGGGGGGGGGGGGGGGGGGGGGGGGGGGGGGGGGGGGGGGGGGGGGGGGGGGGGGGGGGGGGGGGGGGGGGGGGGGGGGGGGGGGGGGGGGGGGGGGGGGGGGGGGGGGGGGGGGGGGGGGGGGGGGGGGGGGGGGGGGGGGGGGGGGGGGGGGGGGGGGGGGGGGGGGGGGGGGGGGGGGGGGGGGGGGGGGGGGGGGGGGGGGGGGGGGGGGGGGGGGGGGGGGGGGGGGGGGGGGGGGGGGGGGGGGGGGGGGGGGGGGGGGGGGGGGGGGGGGGGGGGGGGGGGGGGGGGGGGGGGGGGGGGGGGGGGGGGGGGGGGGGGGGGGGGGGGGGGGGGGGGGGGGGGGGGGGGGGGGGGGGGGGGGGGGGGGGGGGGGGGGGGGGGGGGGGGGGGGGGGGGGGGGGGGGGGGGGGGGGGGGGGGGGGGGGGGGGGGGGGGGGGGGGGGGGGGGGGGGGGGGGGGGGGGGCGTTTGCGCCTTTTGGCTCACGTATATGATAGTGTCGCTAGCATCCATATGACAGAGAACCCGGGCCAACATGACTAGTCATGAACCCAAAGTGGCACTAACTTATGGGGACAGGCATACATGAATCAACATCGAGCATGTCGGTCAGCAGCGTGCGAATCCGGGCTGTAGCACTGGGCTAACAAGACTCCGGTGAACCGGGCTGTAGCAGGCTAGGCAGGACTCCGGATGTCACCGGGTGACATTTCCCCGAAGGGACAGACACAGGAACGAAGTGAATCACATGCCGGCCAGTCAAGTGTTCCGGAGCAGTAGTGCTGGGCTAGCAGGACTCCGGTGAACCGGGCTGTAGTGGACTACTATGGCTCATGGAAGCACAAGACTACATTTCCCCATAAGAGAGGCTACCAAGGATAAACAACTAGGTTGTCGGATCCCACACATACCAAGCATTTCAATCATACACACAATATGCTCGATATGTGTAAATACAACATGGCATCACAATAAAACTCTACGACTCAAAGTATTTATTCAATAGGCTCCGAGGAGTGAGATATTACAAACATGGGTCTCATGACCCAACATTCAGAGCATACAAGTCAAAGCACATGCGGAAGCTTAACATGTCTGAGTACAGACAGCTACAAATGAAAAGGCTGAGAAGCTTGACTATCTACCAGATCCTGCCGAGGGCACAAGATCATAGCTGAGTTATCAAGCTAAACGTCGAAGTCCACACGGAACTACTAGCGAGACTGACGTCTCTCTGCAAAACATAAAATAGGCAAACGTGAGTACAAATGTACCCAGCAAGACTTACATCAGAACTAGCTACATATGCATCAGTATCAACAAAGGGGGTGGTGGAGTTTGACTGCAGCAAGCCAGCTTTGACTCAGTGGCTATCCTAAACTATGACTGCAAGTAACTCTTTTGAGGTGGCGCACACGAGTCCACATATTCACCATATCAATACACCACTATGGATCCGCTCCCGTCTCCCCACGAGAAGGCCATCCATAGCACTCACGCTTATCTTGCGAGTTTTAGAGTATCCACTTTCACTTGTCTATGAACTGTTATGGGCAACCCAGAAGTCCTTTACCGCGGACACGGCTATTCGAATAGATCATTTATAACCCTGCAGGGGTGTACTTCTTCACACATGTTTCCACCACTTAGCGTCTGCACATGACATGTGCTCGGCATACTTCAAGCGAAAGCCGACGTGGGTGTAGACCATGACCTAACTAAACACACAAGTCTCTAGTCCAGGTTTATCGTCTATTCGGGTTCCATCCGCAAGGAAATCCGGCCGGGGTGTCCTCAACGGCCCCAAACGATGTGTGCAGGGTTCCCGAGACACCAAACGGGCGCCCGGTACACCGTGCCACGTACCTACCGCATCACAGCCCACCCCGCGGGTCAGCGCTACGCACGGCCTCCAGTATGCTAAAAACACCAGAAACTACTTGCAACTCCTGGACAAAGGACAAGGGGGGTTAATAAGTCGAGCGGGGTCATATTTCAGGGCCCAACGTGTGGTAGTAGCTGTTCATGGATCACAAACACAGAAATCAGTTCCTAAGGACGGTTTCAATGAGACAACCCACCATGTACTCCTACATGGCCTCTCACCGCTACCTTTACCAAATCGTGTTCACACACTTAGCTTAAACACAGTAGGACATGTTCATCACCATTCAGACCTGACTCAACTCTAAGCAGTAGCAGGCATGACAAACAACCATGAAGGAGTAGGCACATCAGGGCTCAAACAACTCCTACTCATGCTAGTGGGTTTCATCTATTTACTGTGGCAATGACAGGTCATGCAGAGGAAAAGGGGTTCAACTACCGCAGCATGTAACAGTTGAATCGTTGTTGTCCTGATGCAGTAAAAGAGAGCGGGAGTGAGAGAGTGGGATTGTATCGGAATGAACAAGGGGGTTTTGCTTGCCTGATGGAGTGGTAGTAGGATACTGCCCTTCAGTCGGATATTCGTGGGTATCCTCAGAGGCAGAACCTACCACGAAAGACACATCGGAACACAATCATCACAAGGCAATATGCAACAATATGATGCATGCTATGACATGGCAATATGGGTGTGTTTTGGCTAATGCATTCTAAAACAGGTTGGTTTGAGTCCATTTGAATCAAAGATTCAAATGAAAGCCCATGATATGAAGTCATATTAATGCATTAGCTTGTTTCACTTAAACAGCAAGGTTAAAGTGTTCTGACATGCATGAAACCATTACAGATGGAAAGATTGGATTTTTCTGATCAATTTTCATATATAAATCTTTGCATTTGGAGTTATAGATTAATTTCTATGAATTTTTGAAGTTAGTAGCATTTTCTAGAATTTCCTGTATAAGAATAATCCAGTAAATGAGTTATTGCGTCAGCGTTGCGTCAGGGTGACGTCAGCAGTCAACGGAGACGGTCCAGGTCAACCCTGACCTGTGGGTCCCGTCTGTCAGTGGTTAATTAAACTAACTAAGTTTAGTTAGCGTTAAACTAACACTAAGCTAGTTTAGTTAGTGGCCTGGGGCCCACACGTCAGTGAGAGAGAGGGATCAAACCCCTGGGCAGACGGGGTCAAATCCCGCCGGTCAAAGCGGTCAACCCACCGGCGGTTAGCCACCGGCGAGGCCAGATGCGGCGGCGGGCTTCGGATTTGGTCCTCCGTCGACCAAATCGACGGCGGAGATGCTCTACGTGCAGCTAGGCATGCGCCGCATCCAATGGTGCTAGTGGCTAGACGCGGGGAGGCCGGAAACGACGCCGGCGACGACCTTGGCGGCTGCCAGAGCTCGGGTGAGCTCGGGGTCATCGCTGTGATGGCCTTGGTGGCTCGTGCGGGGCACCTACGTGCACTACGCAGCGCGGGGAGGAAGTTGGGCACGACGGCCGAACCATTAGATGGCCGGAGACACGTCGGCGGCGAGCACAGGCGGCGGTGCGTGCGGGCGAGCTCGAGGCGGCGCATACGGTGCACGAGAGCGAGAACAGAGAGGGGGAGAAGGGTCAGTGGCTCACTGCGAGTGCAGGGGAGCGAACGGCGAGCTCGGGGAGGGGCTGGTGACGACGGGAGGTCGCCGGCGATCTCGGTCGTCCGCGGTTGAAAACAACGATGGCGAAGTCGAAGCAGGGCATCCCCGGTCGCGTGGCTTGACGATGATGAAGCAGGGGACGGGACGGAGCACTAGGACACATCAGCGAGGCAAGGGGAGCACGGTGGCTGCGCTTGGTGAGGTGGGGATCAGCGAGGGAGAGAGCAGGGGGGGAGTGAGAGAGGTCGGGCAGATCGGGATGACACCGGGGCGTTCACCCACGCGTCCAGAGGCTCGGCGGCAAGCAGGAGGAGGCGTGGCACCTCGCGCACGCGTGCGCTATCCCGCCTCTACCTACTGGCAGAGGTTAGGGATGACAGGCACCAGGCCAGTGGGCTGGGCTGGCCAGGTAAGTGGCCCAGGTAACTCTCTTCCTCTCTTTTCTAATTCTGTTTCTGTTTTTCTAATTTCTTTCTGTTTTTGATTTGATTAAAATACCAAATCATTTCATAAAATCCTGGAATTAGTCCTGGGTCCTATCTGAATTATTCCAGTGACCCTGAATAATTTCCAACATTTTTGAAGCATCTAAATTATATATAGCATTTAAATAGCTCCAATTCAAATATGTATTGTGTTAATTCAAATACCAAAATGTCCTAGAAAAATATGCATCATCTCTGGATATGGTTTTCACCTTTTTCCATAAATCATGAACATTTTTGCAGACCAATTTGGGTTCATTGAAAACATTTTAGAGTTGAACCTATTTGCATTGTTTTGGTGCTAGGGGTTTGATCATCCCCACTTCAACTTTCTGTGAAAGGTAAACATGATGCAACACCAGATGCTAGTACCAGGCATTGTCAGAACTAGGGATGTGACAACTCACCCCCACTAAACAAGAATCTCTTCCCGAGATTCAAGTCATGAGGTAAGAAGACAGAGGGACACAAGCTAACACAATCTTCACGATCCAGATGTCTTTCTCGAGGGTGTTGATTCATTGCATCACCTTGATCTCGACGTCTTGCTTTGAGAACTACATCCAACATGACAACAAGTAGAAAGGGAGAATTTTAGAAGAATCAATCTTCCTGAGGTTCGAGCAACTTAGGATCATCTTAATGATCACAAGATCAACTCACGGAATGGGACATAGAAACATCTCTGGAGCTGAGAGGCAAAGCATGCATCAGGAGGGATAGAAGAAACAATTTGACGAGGGTTTCAAAGTAGCGAGGAAAAACTGCCATGATTCCATAACGGGGCACCTTAGGGAAGGTGACTCGTAGAATTATTCCCTCAAGTGGCAAAAAGTAATTACTTTTGATGCATAGATCATTGGAACTCTTCTCACCAGCCTAAGGAAAATCACAATCGATCATTTGAAGGAATTCGAAAGAATGGCATACTCAGCTTGGAAAGGAAACTAGAGTTATAAGACAACTCGGCAAACGGAAGGCACATTCCAATTGATACCGAGGATGTAACCTAGTGTCTGAGCGTGCTCTCAATAACTTGAGCATTTCCATATTCATCAAGGTTTTACCAACATCCGTGGCAAGGATCCTGGCAACACGACATACTACCATGATGACTAGTGATGGATGATGCGGATACAAAGGAAGATAACACCTTCTCAGACTTCCCCTTAGCGAGGCTAAGGAAACAGAATCTGGATGATCGACCGAGAGACATTTAGCACTCCGCTTCTAATGTTCTCCTTGATGTCCTAGCGTAGTCCATTCATCGATATGGTTTGATATCTAGAACATCAAGTAAAAGTTCGGACTTCGGGAACACAAAAAATCCATAAGGAACAACTATTGGAATAAATTCTACGAGATCCTTACAGGGAGGTGGCCAACTTTCTCAACCAAGATACTACAATAATAAGTCTTCCGGTTGGGTGTGTTGGCCACAACATCCACTTTACCGGGTTACAGAGAGACCAATATTATAGTTCTTGAGAAATGTTCCAACCATCATATCTGCCTGAGATTCAGATCTGGTTGGTGTCAGGGTAATCCAGACTCATCGGGTCTGGAAAGGAAAATGAAAGTTTGCAACACAAATCGACGAGATGACGTTGCGAGATTCTCGGGGGAATGAACTAAGGTAGTAAGCTCCAAAACACGAGCCGGTTCTGCTACAAGCATGTGAACACGCTGCCCTAGACAAGCATGGTCACCTGGTAGTCTTACAACGAAACACTACCGAGTTCAGGGGGGAACCATCAACGAGGATAACGAAGTCCTTGCGTAAGTCTAGCTCTTAAGAAGAAACTTCTTCTCCTTGAACAAATCAATCAGTGGCTTGGTGTGCTAGGGACACATATGGAGTGGAGGTAATTAATCTACCAAACCATAGAATACATTCGCACATGCATAACTGACTTGGGATGGTACCAGAGGAAACAAAAACAATCTTTCTGGAACTCACGGTGGCAACTTGCATCAAATGCACATGAATTCGAGGAAGTCACTTCTTCCATCCAAGCATAAGCTTCATGAACGGAACACGAAGGCATTGCTTACAAGGTTTTCAACACTAGGTTAATGTTCAACATGAATCATGGGGGAGACAAAATGCTGCTGATGGGCTCGACAGCAACTCATCGGAATTTCCATATCACTGGACTTCCACCATCATGTGAACACGGTGATAGCATTGGTCAGACCCAAAAGATATAATGGAGTATGCTCGAGGGATCAACCACGAGTAAGACAACATTACGAACATCATTGGTTCTGATTTGATTTGAGGATAGCCCATACTCAAATCAAAGATTGGATAAGGTGATAGGTCCATTAACTGATCATGAGGGTCAATCGATGAAAATACCATCTTTCTTCAACACACATACAAGATATCCCTTAAGATGAACTAAGTCGGACAAGCTTTATCTTCCAACTCTCCAAGTTGTTGTTTGGCTTAACCAACTAGCTCAGGGGTATCCAATACGGATTCTTGGAGAAGGGGTGGTTTACAAGAAACCAACTTAATCACGAGCTCAACATAGCGGTCAGGTGACAACCTGGTAATACTTCCGAGAAGATATTCGGAACAGCACGAACCACCGATATGTTACTAAGCTCAAGAACAATCTTGCTTTTCAAGGCAAGACGACATGATCAGAAGAGCAAGGGATTCAATCCTAACTCAAAGATCGAGGAGTGCACCAGAAATAAGGACAAGGTAGCACGATCAATCCTAGAATAGTGATTCGATAACCAACACGCTAAGAATGATATTAATGTCCATTAACTACCAAGCAACACGGTTTCTAGGAGTATTGATTTCACACATCATGGTTCACTTGTCGGCATTCCAGTTGTGACAGCACGGAACCGAAAAATGAGAAATGATGGCAAGAAGTATCACTAAATCAGGAATTCATAAGAGGTGGTGCAATTCTCATGACATTCTTGACATAAGACGGTAATACTTCAGGGTAGAACAGAATCAAAACCTGGGTTGGCATTTGATTTGCGGATTACAACTGCTTTGACCCAATCCTGGAGATGGATAAGGTACTGGAGTTTGTTTCTCCTAGTCATTCCAGAATAGAATGGCTTGACAGACCACAAGAATATGACGTATCGATGAGCATGAATGCATGACATGCTCTTTACTATCAAATGATAGACGGAGATCAGGATACAACTAGAGAGAGGGACAACTCAAAGGAACATATATCTTTCTGAGTTCTGGATGCACAGATTAGTATGTCGAGCAAAGCTCAACATTTCTTCCGGATAACCCATGCAGAAAGGTAGAACTGGCAGATTCACAATGTAGAACGAAGAACTCATCAAGAGCACT